>JAVXUO010003180.1:0-260814 GCA_033065855.1 Escallonia rubra | reverse complement strand
ATAACTCCAATAATCAACATAACCAAAATACTCGGTTTATTTTCGAAACCAGTGATTATATATTATGGTCTTACGATCTAGTTTCGTGCTGAAAATTTTCAATCCGCTTTGACCCAAAAACACAAATTTCTTGCGATATCGATATAGTCTAACATTCTACACCATTCAATACACGAAATGCAGATATTTCCCTCAGAAGAATTGAAGAACATCCAAGCATAATGAGAGAAGAACCATATGGGATTGCTCATTACCTAGATTGGACCTAAATCCCAAACCCTTTATAGGGCTTTAGATCTTGGATTTGACCCTAAATAACCCAAATACATTACATATCAATTTGGTTAGTTGGTCGAAAACTTTGGTTAGGCTGAGTGACCCAAATGTCAATTTGATAAACCCAAATACTCATTGCTTGAAGAAACATTCTCCAAATTTGAAGAAACAATGTGAAGACAAACTCGGTTATTCCTTCACATCCATGCACGAGAGCGGTTTGGTTATTGTTGGTGATTCCAAAGCCACAGAACAGAACCAACAAAGTAGCAATAATGCCCCCAAAAAACCAATGGCAACGCAACGCAACCCGTGACTTCCTCTCAAGTTGTGCCAATTTTCATTCACGGGCTCCTAACATATGGCTCCCACTTCCCTGTATTTTAACGTACTTTTCTTTTATTCGTTAAAATTTGGTGTTTAATTTAAGTGCTTGCTCATAGAAGAGATAAACACACAAATTATAAGAAGTAGATTCATCATTTATTTCTAACCGACATGAATTATAACTTAAGATTTGTATCATAATGAATTAAAGTTTCTCCTCTGCATTGAAATTCAGAGAAACATTTTCGAAATATGTTAGATGATCAAGAAAACCGCATAATAGTGACTCATAGGTTGTTGCATTGAAGTAGATGATAGAATTATTCTCCAGACTTAGGAGGCCCCCCTTTCAGTTATGATATAATTTTTACCAGCAATTCCAAAATTTATTATCAAAGCGTGCAGATACTAATACCATCATTTCATACTAAAAGAGTAGATTCCATAGGGAAATCTTCAAAAAGGCTTGCACAAGTGGAGAAGTCGTGATTTAAAGCCACGCTTTCTCATAAAATTCAAGTAAGACTTTTCTTGATCTAAACTCAGAACTTGCCAAAACTTTCAAAACAAGCGTGCAGATTAGTATATAATTTTTTAAAATATCGCACACATAAATAAGTTATTAAGCGACAATACTTTGGATCGGATCGTGAAATCAAACCGTTAAGCATGATACAAAAAGCCATTTCAAGTCCACTATGCTTTATCTTTCTAGCTACAACTTTATTTTTAGCGACTATGGTGAAGCTTAAATAGCAATCTCATCTCGTAGGCTTTCCCTTCCCCCCATAAATTTGATGAAATAAGGTATTTCCAAATAAAAGTCCTTTGTTTTTGGAGCTCTCGTATGCCCCACACCCCCGCTATATATGTTTCCTTGAAACCTCCACAACCATGAGTGCAACCTGTAATCTAGCTCTAAGTAGACACACCAAATCAAGATGGTGATGGCAAGGAGTGTGGTGATTATGGTGGTGCTGTTGTTTGCTGTGATCCAAGGCTCGAAGGCGGCCTTGTGTAACATCGATGACAAGGGTTTGGCGGCATGCAAGCCCTCGGTGACACAGCCGAACCCGGTCGAGCCGTCTGAAGAGTGTTGCGTGGCTCTCTCTGGGGCTGACTTGACCTGCCTGTGCTCTTATAGGGATTCATTCATGTTGCCTGCTCTTGGAATTGATCCCGATCTTGCCATGGGACTCCCTGCCAAGTGCAACCTCACCCCTCCTTCCACTTGTTAATTAAGGTCTCTCACTTGCTCCCTCTAATCACTTTCTCCCTATAACACAACACATACGCACACACAACTCATTTGAAACCATGTTAACCTAGAAGAGTTTTCAACAAGAAAAGATATGGTGGCCTTTGTAGAGGTGTAGTTTTGATTAGTTTTTTTTTTTTTTTGGTAAAATGAGGGACAATACATGGTACATAAATTTCTTAAACGGTTTGATTTGGCCAATATTCACTCTATAAGATGTTACTAAACCTCCTCACTTGTTGCTAAAAGGTTAAGAGTTGTTACCAAATGTATTTTTAGCAACAAATGGCAGTGGTCAAAAATTGTTGATGAAAAAAAAAGACTTCGTACGAGATCATTTCAGAAAGGAAAAAATGAAATCATGAGATCTAAGTCTCCTGAATTATGATACAGGCCCTTGAATACATTGCCATTTGTTTGATGCAGGAAAATAGTGCACGGCTGCTGAAGTGGTTTCCCCTATGCAAACTATACCATCCTTCAACCTATGGGTCTACGTACTGAATATACGTCTTTTGCAGTCGTCTGGGTACGCAAAACAGGGATCTGCGCAGTATTCAGTCACTTTCCAAGTATTTCAATTTCTAGTTTGTAATGGGAATCCAGTAGATGGTCATGGTCAGCTTTACGCTGCACCATCTGATTGCTGTGGCAAGTGTTGATTGATAAAATGAGCATAAATATATATATAATGCAAGTGTGGGCGAAATCATATGTTTCGCAGTTCTCTCCAAGGTTGTTTTGAGTTCGCATTTCTCTTTATCTTTTTGCCCTCGCTCTAAGAAAAACAATGTTTTTGTTTCTGCGACCCATCCTAGTAGCTGCAGTAAGATTCAAGGATAGGGTAGAAACAAGGTTAATGGTGCGTCTGGGAGGGCAAGAAGTACGAGGGATGAGGGGAGTCCTTCTTGTAGCTGTTGTTTCCAAAGTTTGATGTACGTCCTATCTGATTCGTTCTTAAGGTTGACGATGGTCTAAGCGCCAAAACGGCTTAATCTAAACCATAGACAAGACTTCCAAGTCTTCGCAAGCAAAGGATTGCGGAAAATTAAAAGCGGTGTTTGATCGAGGGCTGTCAAACTTTGATCCGGAACAAACGTGAGGCCTTCTCGGTACTTCGTAGGATAAGAAAATATTCCACAACTAACAATTGCGGCCGGAGAACTAATCTTAAAATGTCATGTACCCAAAATGAAGAATGGCATCAACTTATTTGTGTTTAGTGTTCTTCAATTTGGGTACAAGAACGAAGAGGATTTTGAATCAGTAGAGGTTCGTCTTCGTTGCAGACTCTTTCTCTAAATAATATACAAAGGATACCATCACTAGACTCCTTAAGGCAAAAATACAGTCGAGAATGTGTGTTTAGTGTTCTCGACTCGGGGAAAAGAACGAAGAAATTTTCGAATGAGAGGAGGTTCATCTTCGTTGCAGACTCTTTCTCTATTTGAGTATTTGTATATATATTGCATGGTCATGTACCATTGATGTGATAGAAAAAATGCAAAATTTCATATGATAATCCTAGATGGTCGGACCATTGATCTCAGATTATCCAAAATTTTATACCGTAAAAGACATGGGTGGTAGGCCTAGATTTCGGAGCAGGAACGAATTGGGCTTTGATACAATAATTTCTTTTAGGTAACTTCTGAATTATCTGACGTGATCAATCAAATGGACTGGGTCACAATTTTATGAAGGCCAGGCTTTCAAATAGGCCAACTTATCCAAAGTGGCCCAGTTCCACATAATTTCTTTTAGGGTTCGATTGGCAAATGAAATTGGAATTGAAACTGGGAATTATAATTCAATTCCATAGGGAATTAGAATTGAATATAATTTGTAATTCCATTGATTGGTTGGCACAAAAATAAAATAGATTAAGAATTGAAATTGCTAAAGTAAAAATACAAAAGGTAAATATGCAAAATGAGAGTTTCATGTTCATATAACAAAATCTTACCCCACAACACTCCCTAGATAAATACACATATGATGAGCCACACTACCACATACCTGGCTGAAAAGCATTCAATCAACTACCACCAGAACCCCGACTAACAAAGCTCATTGCCACAAAAAAACAACAAATTTTTTCGAAGCTGTAAGGCATCCATGAGATATAAAGTCATAGGAAATTAGCTCCTAAAGGAATAACATTTTCGATAGATATTTAGCTAATCATTCGTGTCATCAAACTACTCATCCCAAACCTAGCTTGATATTCAGCGAAAATGCCCTTAAGCGTAAATTCTCTCTAAATGCTGTCCATTCAAGTGTAAGTTAGACATAACTTATCACTTCCTCATCGCTCGTGTCATCTGGAATTGGAGCAACTGCTATTTTGCATCAACTTCAGCTATTAATCTTACTTCTTGTCTGATTTGCTCCCCTCATTTGAAATTGTGCAAGATGCAACATGTGTTGACTGTTCGAACCTAGAATACAAGGTAAAAATGACAAAAGGAGTCAGATTGTAACATGTTACATAACTATATATGTTTGCAAGACCTACTGCAATAACGTTGTGTAGATGAAGGTGATGCATAATTGGTCCAAATTGAGTCGACTCTAAATTTCTTTATCTCACGCTTGGATTAGCATGCGATTAAATCAAGATTAAAAAGAAGACGTACCATCTTTGACACGTGTCTGGTGTTGATGATGTCACTAATATTCTGCAATTTTATACGACGCCTACCCGACAAACGAAGAGATGACCTTCTTAGAAAGCAAATTTAAGTACTGTTGACACAGTAACATGCTTTGCCATGTTAAGTAGGTAAATTAATACAATAAGGGCATGCTTTGATGTGGAAGGAAAATGACTGATTGAACTGTTTTTTCTTTTGTGTTTCACTTTAAATTAAGCAGTAGAAGAGATTGAAAGTCTTGCATAAGAATAATGAGATGCATTATTGGATGTAGATTGCTTTATCAGACATTGACTTTCTTAGTTCAACAGACAAACTGTTCCAACTACTTGAATAAGTCATGAAATAGTATACCATGTCAAGCAATTGATTTACACTTGCGAAACCATCACAAGACTATTCTTCGTATTTTCGGCTTTCTAACTAGAAATGCGAACTCTTTATCCCGAGATCAGGTTTCGTATCGAATGACAACCCTTTCTGGTTTATGCGGTTCACCATTGAATGTTGAGCTATCGCACTTTCTCATGCTAAGCATGATGTCAAGGCTATATAACAAGTCCAAGCCACAAATTTATCATGGGAAAATTAGAAAAGAAGGGGTTTTGCAGTTAAACATTTGGGGATGAGGGGTTTATTTTGTAAAATTGTGAAAAAAGGGGGCCACTTCAAAAAATCTCTGAAAAAGGGTTCAAGTTGGAAAAAAGTGGTTTTTTTGAAACTAACTATTTTCCCATCCCCAAATTACCTCTTCCCCTGTTTGTCCCCGCATACAATACTTTTGAAAATCGCGGTTTCAAACTGCGACTTTAAAGTAGAAATCGCGATTTAGAACCACGACTTTAAGTAGAAAACGTGATTTAGAACCACAATTTTAAGTATAAAACGTGATTTAGAACCACGATTTTAAGTAGAAAACGTAGTTCAGAACCACGTTTTCGTTTTTTTTTATTTTCTGCGTAATTTAAAATGGAAAACATTTATATATACTAAAAACGTTGTTTAAAACCACGATTTCTACTTAAAGTCGTGGTTCTAAACCACGTTTTCTACTTAAAGTCGTGTATGTGTTTGTGTGAATTGGAAGAGAAGATGGGGAGGGTATTTTGGGTAAACAAAAGATGAAGTTTTGAAAAAAATCATTTTTTTAAGCCCCCCATTGTTCAGAAATTTTCAAAAGATAATCCACTTTTTCTTAAGTTTACAAAAAAAAATCACCTTCCACTAATTTTTAACCCCAAAACCCATTTTTTTGTAATTTTCCCATTTATCATAGCAGTGATAACAACTGTGACATTGGTTAAAATACCAGCCACTGTTCTAACAAAGTAAGCATCTTTTGGTGCCAACGAAGCTATTTGGAAATAGCATGACCGGTAGAAGTAAAGCAATCTATCTTCATTGGATTGAATGTGTGTCAAATCGACTAAATCATTTTTAAAAAACACAACTACAAACCAGTCCACGTGATCAAATAACATAATACAAGCATAATTTTATCATCTGATCAAATAACAAAACTATGTATACTAAATTACTCATAAAAAAAGGTTTAATCTTTGAACGAAAAAAAGAAGTAGAATACCTTGGCGGAATTGGTTGAGATGCCAGGACCGGAGTGGCTGCCCTTGGAGCCGTAGTCTTCGTAAGAGCAAAGAATGTCATCCGCGGCGAAGAACCCCTTGGAACCCGAATGGTTGCTACCCGACGATCCGGAAGCCATGACTAGAGATCCGAATTCAAACTGAAATTTAGGGCTTGCAGAGAACAAAAAAGATCCCAAGTGAGGATTGCCCCTGGCCCCCTGCCATGGCGAGGTCGAATCAAAGGGAAGAGAGAAGGAAGATCGTCATCTCTGCCATGGCGAGGTTTAATCAAAAGAGAAGAAAGAAGGAAGAGAGCCCAGAGAAGAGAATGTCAAGCAGAGAGTGCGGGTCTTGAGACAAAAAGTGACGAAATATAGCGGCTTGGAATTGTAAGTTTGAAGCGGGGCTTTAAAAATTGTACCATGAACTTTATAGTATACTTTTAATTTCTTGTAATTGGGTATGAATTGTAATTTTAATTCTAAATAAGCAATTCAAACAATAGAATTATAATTCTTAAGTTCAATTCTAAAATCAACTCAATTTCAAGGCTAATTCCATGATCAAATCGGATCCTTAGGTCAAAACTTGAATTATTCGACGTGATCAACTAATAAATGGACTGGGCCACGTTTTTATGAAGGCCCGGCTTTCAAATAGAACAACTTACCTAAGTGGTCCAACTCCACGCCATTAACTTGACCCGCATTCGAAGTGGCCTTTAACACTTTAACCTTCAAATTTGTACGCGTGATGAGTACTAATAAAACCAAAAACTTAAACTTATATTCCTGAGCCCCTTGAGGCTATGATTTGACTTAATTATTCTGTAAAATTTTAAATTGAGATAGTTTTCATGTATCATTGACCCTGTTATGTCATTGAAAGATCAATCAAAATACAAATGTTCAAAATCTTGCATTGCATAAAGGCAAACGTTTGTCAATGGATGACCACGAGTGACCAAAAATGGGAAAAAAAAATTCTATCTTATCACCCATCACTTTGAAGTCTAAAGAGAGCAATCAAAGCGTATTAAAGTTGACATTGATGCGTTGTTTCCTTTAAAAATAATAAAATGGTGTCGAACTTTGCTATCTTGTCCGTCAAGCTTTTCTAATATTTACCTCTGCTATTTCTCGTAGAAGAATGAAATAAACTGGACGGTGTCTATTCATTCTCGGAGGTGACATGGTTAAATTTTCTTTGATTTATTTGTCCAACCAAATTACATTGTTGAACTCGAGCTATGATTGTTACGTTGTCAACTTAGTCGGTTTCATGCTCAGCCCGGAGATAGTTTAGTCGCAAAATCCTTGTTAGCCTTGTGAGGGAGGGAACTCCGGAGAAGGGTTATGTTATTGATGTAAAAAAAGAAAAATAAATTCAATTTTTGTACTGAAGTTGGTTTAAAAGTATCAAGGCCACTAGTTGATACCATAATATTTCTATGACATGGCATGCAAATCACCTCCAACTTCACATTACTTATCCCTTTTTGTTTTCAGAAATTCTTAAATACCATTTTGTTTGTTCTATTGACTAGTCAAATCCTTTTGTTTATTGGGTGAACAAGATAATAGAAAATTTACCGAATACAATACATGTTCAGAAAATAAGCAAAAAGTCAAGAAATAAATCATAAACAGGGAAGTAATAGTTTACATTTTTATGTGTGAAGAAATTATGCTATTACCTACGCCTCGTAAAGGATAAGCTATGCAAAATTTTTTTGGTTAAGAGGAGAAATATATTATATGTAAAAGGTTTTACAAGTCGTCCCGGCCAGATCATCTATTTTACAGACAGAAAAGACAACATTAAACGCTATCAAAAAAACACTACACATTAACATCTAACCTATATACTCGATACAAATTATAATTAGACTGAAGTAGAACATATCCTACACTTCAGCCTAACTTTTCATAACTTGTCGAGGCGTACGGTTACAATTTAACACCAATACAGCAAACGTATAAAAAATACAACACATACTAACTAGATAAGACCAAAATAAAACAACCAAACAAAAGTAAATGACAACACACTACTGCACTGTCAGCCGCCCACGGGTAAACCTGACAGATGTCCTATGGATGCAGCTCGCCTTGAACCTCGTGCACTTTCGCCGGCACAGGATTCCCCACCTTTTCAGGCCACCATTCCGCTGTCGAGCCCCGGTGAACCCTAAACTGCCGAACAAACTTGCCTCGCCGAAATCTCGATCAATACGGTAGCCTAATCATCTGCCGAGCCCTGACCACCTACCGCAACCTCCGCCGTCGCAACATCGGCCAAGCCACCTAAAACAACCAACTACAAGCGCAGACTTTTCTAGGGCAAGGGGGATAAACTAGGGGGAAGGGGGGAAAATAAGCCCTAGAAGAGAAAATCCTAGCCTAGACTCACCAATCGATCACAAAACTAAGGAAGCTTGAACCCTACGATCTCGACGGAGGAAGAAATGAAGAAACTCTCAACCAAAACTCAACACCTTGACTCCGAAACCAGGACAACCCACCGACAGAAACCGCTCTCACCCGTTGGCCACCACAACCCAAACGTGGAGCCACCGATGCCCCGGACAACAAAACCTAACTTCACACAAACCGATCACCAGCGCCGGCGAATAGGGAGACCACGTGTGATCGATGGCGATTCGTCGCAACCCCGACGGCCCGTCCAACTCGCCATAGCCTCCCAGATCCCAATTGAAAACCTTAACTTAAACACGACCTAATCTACCACGTCACCACACCACTACAAGAAAAATGCTCTATAACAGCGCTCTATAGCAGCGGCCGCAAAAACTACTTGTATATACCCTCTACAGCAGCGGTCACTATTGTACCGCCTCAATAACAGCCATTTTTAGCCAACCTATGACAGCGGCTACAATCTCCCACTGCTATAGCTTACAAACTTTTGCTTTAATAAGAACCGCGGCTAACAATTTTACGCCAAATAAAGTCCCGCCAAAGCTCAGCGCCATTTTTTCTTTGAGTTCCTTTTGGTATTCCCACGACCAATTCGTCTCTCTGTCTCTCTTTCTCCCACTATCTGAAAAACACACACACCAGAAGTACACACAATTTTATCTGGTTCTCTCTCTCCCTCTTACGATCTTCCGAAAAGCAACCTTCTCTGCTTTATTTTTCACTTTTCTCCCTCACGCACAGGCGCACAGATAGAACAGATTCTCTATTTTCCCTGGCCTTCATCAATTGATCTACCAATCAAGCACTAGTAGTTGCTTTCATTGTTTCTGCTGCTTCATGCTTTTGAGGTAAGTTCTCTGTTATTTCATCTCGATCTAGTTGGTCTTTCCCCAGTTAAAATTAGAAATTAGCTTTAATTTAGATCTACTTCAGAATTAGGGCATTTTCTTTGGACTATAAATTTTAGCCAAATCTGGTTCGAAATTGTTTGATTTCTTCTTGTTGGGAGTGATTAAGCCGAGTTCCCTGAGTTCGTCGCTGACGACGACCGTCCACCCTGTCGTCTCAGTCACCGACCGGTAAGCTCTCTCCCTCCAAATCTCTTTCTCTTTCTCATTCCTTCTCTCTCCCCAAAATCTTACCTTTTTGTTCATTGCCCATCTATCTATTTCTAGTTGTAAATCATTATATATTACAGTATTTGCTATGAGTCCTTTAATGATCCCAGTGTAGGATGTGCCAAATAGATAATTATTTGTTTCTAGACCTGCTGATGTTCATTCTAGTAGGACTATATCCCCAGTTGTTTTATTTGACCTTAATTTTCTTTTAATTATCATAGCAGTTGCTGGGTATGTAGCTTCCTGGGTTGCTCAATAACAGTAGTACTGTCTTGAGTTCGGAACGTGATTCTGATAGATAGAGAAGTTCAATTGAGATGTTAATTCGAACACATAATGACCCATAGGGTAAACATGAAGACTTTTACTTGAGTCAGCTGTGCAAGTTGGTTTGTGCATAACATTGTGGTATGGGTAAGAGAGGAACAAAAGTGAGTTTGTTATAGTGATGTGGCATTTCTAAGGAACAACTTCATGCCAAGCACCCTATGGTGCCAGCGTATGTCTCTTTGCATCATATTCCTACTCAGTGCCTACATGCGTTATCATCACTTGTAAGCATTGTTTTATTCTTGTTTGTATGCGCTTGTGTGTTAGACAAGAGATTGTTTTTTGCGGTGAAAGAGATTGGTTCAAATGGTCATGCGTCAAAATTGTGGATCATGTTGGTTTTCGAACTATGGCAAACTCGTGCCAAGAAGGCCTGTGGGCTGTGGCATAACACTTCACAAGAAGTTCATTGCACCAAGAGAGTCTGGACTTTCATCAATTTAGTTGATGTGGACGGTACCATCACACAAGGTGGATATTCCGGTCACTATGTTGTTCATCAAAGGTTACTCCCATTTATTATCACCAGCTAGTGATGCTTGTAACCCACTATCCATTTCTTCAGTTGCAATCTACGCATCTCGCTCTGGTGTGCAGTGATAAAGATACAGGATTGTGATTAGAGAATTGTATAAGATCTTAATTGATTATTTCTTCATCGGTGGAAAAGAGATTCCACCAAACCTCTATTACAACCAAATAAAAAGGTTATGCTTTTGAACTCACAGAATTGAGTTTCTTGTGGTTACAGAAGATGGAAAGAATTCAGCTCACCTGGACAGACGGTCGGAGACAGTCTACCTACAATATATGGTGCAGGTTCAGTTCCAAACTTCTTGAGATTAGCAGTATACACTTTAGCTACTATATATTTGGGACATTCCTTGACCTTTTTTGTTTTGTGATGCATTTCAGCAACTAATTGTGAGGTAACATGGTACAAGGATCTACCTACTTAGGTCTATCGCGTTAGAGACTCATAAACGTTGCACGCATGGCTTACAATAGCATCAAGGAGCATAGTATAATGCCAAATCCATGTAGATGAGGAAAAATGAACTAATGCTTGCTGCTGTTATGGGAAGACAACTATGTTACCCTGCTTTTTTACTTTATGTAGTGTTACTGATACTTACATGTTTCTGGGTGGCACTTGCACATGATGCTTCAGGGTATGTTCATTACTTAATATACCTCCCTATTTACATTTTCTTCCCATCTTCTTAAAGCTATTTATAATACATGTGCATGTTCCTTTCCCATTTTCAAGGTCAAGTCAGTCAGTACGCAATTGGATTTGGAAGCCCGAACTTGGAAGCTCTGAGCTGCATTCGATCTCTTAAGAGTCTCTGAGCAAGGTTCATGGGTTGTTTTGATTGAGAAACTTGTAATTTAGTTCAGGGATGTGTACGATGTAAAATATTACTTTACTAACAATTTTGATATGTTGAATATCAAGTTGCTGTTGTACTTTCACTACTTTACATATATCTTTTTCACATGTGATAAGAAACATATCTGGGGATGAAAATCTTTTTTTTTTCTAAAAAATAAAACCTACAGCAGCGGTCAGCCTAATGCTGCCATAGGTCTATGGAGGCGGTCATTAGCCGCTGCCATATGGGGCATAATTAATGGATGGAGGAGAAAATATACAAGCGGGAGTACCGCTGCTAAAACTACATTGACCGCTGCTATATGTCTATCGTAGTGCGACCTGCGGTAGCGGTGTATGACCGCTGCTATAGGCTATGGCAGCGGTCGTTTGGGCTATAGCAGCGTTTTTTGACCGCTGGCAGAGGCCATTTTTCTTGTAGTGACGCCAGGAAAAACGATTGTGGTGATGGAGACGAAAAAAGAGTACATAGTCCTAGGACGGAATCCAGCCGCCCCCCATGCACGCCATTGCACGGTGGGGCGTCCGAGGTGGCTTTCTGTGGAAGGTTGTTTAGAGAGAGAGAGAGAGAGAGAGAGAGAGAGCTGTGCGTTTGTGTGGACATAAATTAGCTATGCAAATTAACAGTAATATATAATATTTCCCGCCCTGGCATTGCATAAAAGCAAATTAACTTGCTCTGGCCCATTTTCACCAACCAAATTTTGTACAAAAAATTGTACTAGGATAGTTCTCTGTGCGTACCCCTCTGCCCGCAGACCGATGCAACCCCAGCGATCTTTTTTTGAGTGGGTTCCAAAAATTAACCCGGGAGGTCTTTTTCACCAACCAAGTTTATAGTTTCGCATTCCAATGAATCAACAAACTAGTGGTTTAATAATATAACTAATCAAGCTAAAACAACCTTTAATATTTGTTACAAGTTCTAGCCCAATTTATCGACACAGCTAAACCGTGCCATATAATGAACAACCTTTCATTAAAAAAAAATATAATGAACAACCGCTCACGAGAAAGTCACCCTGCCTGCCAACCGTGCCATACAGAAACGTGTCTCTATCGCTGTGCCGGGGGGACCACAAATTCACACCTAAAACCTATTAACTGCCAGGCGCATCAATAGCCTCAGAGATTTGCGCCCAAAATGCCGATTCGTACTTTCTTCATCGACGCGTGTCACCCGCTGACTGCCTCCGTCCTTTACTCCCTTCAAGGTCAAGTCTCCACGCACACTAACACCCCCCCCCCGCCCCCCCCCTCTCTGCCTGCCACCACCACCCTATATTAACTTCCACCCCCACACACTTTTCATTTCATCGAAACCAACCCCCAATTAAATAATCAAAAAGAAACAAGCGAAGCGTATCAAAGTACGACATTATCGTCTTCCAACGAATAATCAAACCACCAGTCACAGCCCTATCCCCAATAAGCTGCCGAAATGTCTATTGCACCCTTTATCCGTCGAAAATTTACGAAATGATACAGCAAAGGATAACTACCCCAGTGGAACTATGACAAAACATAAAGAGGAAAAATCATGCACAGGAACGAAAACCGGAATCCATTAGCCAAATAACTGCCAGCTGTCTGTTAAAAGGTGATTCAAAGCTTTGGTCTAACCAAAATCAGCAACAAACCAACATCATGATGCTATCAAATGCTGCCAGGTTTTCATCAACGGCTTAGTACTAGTGATATGAAAGAGAGAAGACTGAACAGTAAAATTAGAGAGGTTGGAGATCGGACGACTCCTCCTAGGCCTCCGCGTCAGCACACTTCTTAGCAGGAGCACAGATCAACCATACAATGCCGTACGGGTCCTTCACCTTGCCCACGCGCCCACCGCAGCACGCGCCCTCACCCTCAGCAATTTCGCCTTCAGACACAGCACCGGCGGCGACAGCCTTGGCCACAGCAGCTTCAACGTCGTCAGTCTCCAGGCAGAACACGGTACCACTTCCAACAGTCTTCACCCTGCCAAAACAGCAACGGTAAAAAAAACGCCGTTTAAAAATTAGGTAGCTCACATAATATCACACCGGTATCAGGTTAATGAGATAAGTAGACAGATGTCACGCAGTAACGACAAACAGAAAAGTGCGAAGCCACATAAGGACATAATATTTTCAACAAGCGCAACAGAATTTACAATCGGATACCTTAAAAATACACCGGAAAGGCCAAATCAGACCAGAAAAACTTCAAAATTTTACTCAAAGAAGATCAGGTTGTACGGAATGTACGACCGGACTGCGTTGGAAGCCGTCCGGCGATTTCGACCGAACGAAAATTATCTCAGAAATATTTGCAAGAAAAAACGGAAAGTACAAGTACAACAGAGTTCAGTTAGACTTAGAACTTAGAAGGCAGACCGGAAAATGGCGGCAAAATCTTTTAGGGTTTGTTCTTATTTCAAATCAGTAAACAAGTTTTTTAAGACTAAAAGACTAAAACAGAATAAACAAATAGATCAAGCCAGAAAACAGGAGCAAGAAGCTAAACGAGACGAAAAGAAATTATAATAGCGCCGGATTAATATCAGGAGGAACGTCAACGACGGATGAAAAACATTCTAAAAGATCTGACAATAAAACAAACAAAATAAAAGAAAAATGAGAGCAAGCAAGGTCAATCACTTGGACACAAGCACGTAAGTAGAAAAAAAAAATGTATCCGTCGTCGTATTTACATAAACGCATAAAATCGGCTATATAATCTATTAACCTCCATTTCTGCAGATCTGCCGAAAAAACTAAAACGGCAAATATGTTGACGAGGACTTACGGAGCAGAAGAGTCGTCGGTGAGGTCAGAGACGAGAAAGGCGGAGGAGCCTAGCTTGAGCTCAGCAGAGAGAACCAGAGGGAGCTCCTGATCGGCCTTCCTCTTGGGGTGCATGACGCGAACGCCTTCTTCGGCTCCGAAAGCCGCCTTGTAGAACTGTACGGCGTCGGCGGCCTTCGGCGCCTCCACGAACAGCTGGGGCTTCAGCGCCGAGAAGGTCACGGCCTTCGAACCTCCGTTCACCTTGTCTCCGTTGTGAACCTCCGTCGCCATGGCTAACGAACCCTAGGAGAGAGAAAAAAAACTTTGAAGAGAGAGAAAATGCAGAGGAGAGAGGTAAAAGAGGGCAGTGGTACTGGATAAGTGAAAGGAAAATAGCTTAGGTGTGGGGTAATTTATAGAAGCGAGGAAGCGGAACCGTTTGTGCTTGACGGGGACAAAATTGGTATTTAAAATATCGGTACCTCTCGAATCAGGGCTTGTTTTGTGCCGTATTTACGACTGTGCCACGATTTTGTGCATTGAAGGTATTCAAAATCAAAGGGATAGTTCAGTTGGTCAGTTACTCCAAAGTAAGTAATGCTTTCGGCGTGTCCGTTGTTGAAATATTAGCGTGACTGTGCTTGGACTTTCTTTTAAATTAGCCACTCACTTTTCGACACGTGTGGAATTATCAGCACTGTGCAAGTACATTATCATTTCTTCCGAAACTTTTTATAGTAATTCGGTCTCTGTTTGATAACGTTTATTTTTTCAGTGAAAATAAATTCGTTTTTTCGTTTTTTTTTCTTCAATTTTAAAATCAATTTTTAAAACAAAGGCTACTTTTGAAAACTCCAAAAATGTGAGTTTTCGATTTTCAGTTTTTATTTTTTATTTTGAGATCACCACCACTCTCCCACTGCCGGCAGCGATCGGCCACCGCCACGCCCCACCACCGCCACCACAAACCACCACCAAAGAAAAAATTCTAAATAAAAATTGGGTAATCAAACACTTAAAAGAAAAAATTTTAAATAAAAACTGGGTAATCAAACACCCATTTATTTTTGTAAAAAAAAATTTAAATTAAAAGGGTTTTTGTTTTTTTTTTTAAATAGAAAATCAAAACTGAAAGTGTTACCAAACACTCCCTCAGTTTATATTTGTCATTTTTTTTTTTGGGGCTTAAATATTTATTGCTAATGTGAATAATTTTATTGTAGGTGTAAAGAACGACACTTTAAACTCATGATTACTATTTTATTTAAACAAATAGGCGAGTATATGAGCATGATGGCTAAAGTAAGCTGTAAAACTGATTTTACGGTGCTTGAAGCAGTGCTTTTATCTCGAAAAATGCTTAAGTAAATTAGTAATGTTAGAGAAAATAATAATAATATGCTAATAACATAGTGCGGGATTTTTTTCATAAATCCCATACGTTTATCCACCGTAAATAAGGGGCAATGTGGACATTGAGCAACTATTAGAATATTCGAGAAGGAAGGCATGTTTCCTAAAGTAAGGCTACGACGCTACGCGTTGAATTTCCCACGAGATTTTGGAACTTTTGGCAGTATTCGGAGAAAGTCCTTTTCACGTCGTTGACGTGCCTTAGAAAAATGGAAGCTCCATCCTAAACCTAATCCAACTGCAGACCTCTAGTTATTTAGAAGCCAAAGAGGCTGCCATAGGGTTTTCAAAATGTATTGCAGAGTTTAAGCAGTGTTTGGCACTCTTTTTTTTTTTGCACTTTTTTTTCTTTAATTAATACTACGTGCGAAATTAGTTACCGATAAAAGGACCCGTTTGGTCCATTATTTAGAACAGTATGCATGTTTAATAATAACCGTAATGGTCATGTTTTATTTGTTATATAGAAGTTGATTCACATTCTAATAGCGATTCTTTCAAACGTTTAATTGATGAACCGACTTATATCGATATTAGAGTTAAAGTTGTAAGAGTAACTAGAACACGATTGTGCTTTGTGTTTCACCACTTAAAAAAAAGTTTAATTTGTCTTTTTTCCCTAGCATTGGTTGTCCATTAGAATCATGTTGCAGTGAAAAAAAAGGAGTTAAAATTCTAAATCAAATTTAAAAGCATTTACTTGAAATATTTTGTATAATAGTTGTGTTTAGTACATAGCAACACATCGTACATCAAATGTGTGAATATAGTTGTTTAATTTATAATAAGCGCACTGCACAATTGATGCATATAGAACATAAATGTTGGAAACATAAATTTTGAATGTACAGTTGTTTTCTCTCGATTATATGTGATGTTCAATCGGTTAAAATTTTGGAAAAAGTGTTACTTTCTATTATAGTTTGGTCATAACAGAGGAAAAAGAAGAACAAAAGCACTTAGTAGGAACAAAGCATCGAGGAGTTCATTGATTCATTCCTATCTATCTGTATCTAAATAAGAAAGCACCTTTATTTATTGACAAGAAAATGAAATGATCTTTTAAGTTTTGTATGATACTACGTGGTAATATCCACTAGGCACTACCGGCAAACTAAATGCGTTTATTTTTCCTTTGTGTATGAGACTGGTTATACACGTAATGTTATTTAAATGGTGAACTCTACGTACTCTTATTATTTCAGTTGTTTTTCATAAAAACTTATTATGCATACTTAAACAACAATAATCAAAGATAAAAAAATCAAGGTCAAACAAGCAATTGTGCATTTGAATGATGGCCGATGAATGTGACGTATGGCTATCAGGGAGGCAATTAACATTGCTCGTGCTCGGGCTTGTTTAGCTAGGTTGTTCGAGCTTGACTCGTGTGTCAAGCACAGAGGTGATTATCAAGCTTTATGTCTGCTGAGCTTAACAGAAATTTGTGACTGACTCGATTGAGTACACAGGGCTTTAGGGTCAGCAACCAATCAACTAATGTTTCTCAAAATTCTTTCTTAACTCTAATCTTTAACTCACAAACGCTGTGTTTTGAAGAGAGCTTGTTTACTTACAAGTATATATATATGAACCATACAAGCACAGTCAAGCACGATATGTTTTTTGAATGATCTACAACTATACGACCCGATATTTGTGACGGATTTTGCAGTGGCTAAATATCTTCTGAATAATTTAAAACAGACTTGTTGGGTATTTAGAAAGAAGGAAAAAAGTTCAACACACGATATATATGAACCACTTTTGGTGTTTCTAGTTTAAACACTTTTAAATAAACATGTTTAGCCAAGAATTATACTAGATAACATTCACATTATTCACAACAAGACATTAAATGCCTTTCTAGTACAAAGGCTCAGCGGGCACGATTTTAGAATTAATCTCAAACGGGCACGAGTTTTTATCTTCTATCAACTGAGCAAATAGTTCATCAATTACTCAGTACATTTACAGCTCTAGGGAGCTACGAGCCTGCATTCGAGAGGGTACAATTATTTTGCGCATTCAGCGGTCGTGGACCACCATACCCCAATGGTCTCGATTTTGGACACAACTTTTGGGCTTTGTCTGGACCACAAATAGTTTGTGGACAAAATATGGGTGTACTTATAAATTTTATTCCTGGGTCGTGGGCTAATGGGAAGCCCAAATTATGGGGTTATCAGCAGACTATACACATACAAATACAATAGCCCCGTTTTGTAATGAGGATTGAGGATTCCAGTTAGTTGCTTCAACTCTGGGCCTGTAGCACCTCTAGCCCAGTCTATTTTGTAAAGTATACAAAAATACTTTTACGTTGTTCGATACTATTTTTATTATTGAAGTCTGAAGTTCAATTCAAAAGCAAACTTGAGAGTAGGAGAAGTCCACCGGATATAAGAACTGATCTCAAACCACGTGTATGGTCCATGCGGGACTTGACACCCCGCCCTCACGCAAAGCATGAAATAAGAAGTGATTTTTCGTCGAGCCGAGAGGAGCGGCGAAAAAGTAACATGAGTGGGGCGGCATTAGCATAACTCTGATACCATATGAAAGCTTTGTGTCAAACTTAAAAGTATGCTCAAGAGTAGGAGAAACTCATTAGATATAAAAATTAATCTCAAACTCCACACTTATAAGTGACAATGAGTTGGGTGAATATCAATGAGTTTGTTGATTGTATACGAATCTGATTTTTTGAGAACACCATTTGAAAAAATATATTTCAAATGAAAGCAAATGGTAACCAGATGACACACAGAAGGTCGCATGAGCGTACCGCTTTTGCTATTTATGAATAGATTACCAAAAGTACAAAACCCAAGCGGCATATCCAATACAGACAGGAAATGGCTTAAATTTGAATTTCAAAGCCAAATGCTGGATTACGTTTGTGATAGGAGTTAACTTAAATATGTTCATAGCAATGCTTAGGGGTGAGCACGGTTCGGTTGGTTCGGTTTGAAAGCTGAATACCAAACCGAACCGACCACCATCGGTTTGGAAGAAAAAAAACCAAACCGTAGCTGAACGGTTTGGTTTCAGCGGTTCGGTTTCCAGTTAGTTGCTTCAACTCTGGGCCTGTAGCACCTCTAGCCCAGTCTATTTTGTAAAGTATACAAAAATACTTTTACGTTGTTCGATACTATTTTTATTATTGAAGTCTGAAGTTCAATTCAAAAGCAAACTTGAGAGTAGGAGAAGTCCACCGGATATAAGAACTGATCTCAAACCACGTGTATGGTCCATGCGGGACTTGACACCCCGCCCTCACGCAAAGCATGAAATAAGAAGTGATTTTTCGTCGAGCCGAGAGGAGCGGCGAAAAAGTAACATGAGTGGGGCGGCATTAGCATAACTCTGATACCATATGAAAGCTTTGTGTCAAACTTAAAAGTATGCTCAAGAGTAGGAGAAACTCATTAGATATAAAAATTAATCTCAAACTCCACACTTATAAGTGACAATGAGTTGGGTGAATATCAATGAGTTTGTTGATTGTATACGAATCTGATTTTTTGAGAACACCATTTGAAAAAATATATTTCAAATGAAAGCAAATGGTAACCAGATGACACACAGAAGGTCGCATGAGCGTACCGCTTTTGCTATTTATGAATAGATTACCAAAGGGCTAATTACACCTATGTCCCTGAGGTTTGGGGGTAATTACACTCAAGGACACAAAGTTTCAAAATGTAACACTTATGTCCATCGACAAACGGAACCCTAAAAATCTTAACGGTTTTAATGAAAAGACTGTATTGCCCCTGAGTTAGAACCTTATTTTTTTTAATGCCATTACTTCATTAAAAAAAAACTTTATTTCATCTTTACTTTACCCCCCCCATCCCCTCATCTGCATCCCCCTTCCCCGTCACCCACCCACCCCTGCCTCCCCCTTCCCCGTCACCCACCCACCCATTCTTCCTCCCCTTCCCCAGCGCCGCACCCCACTTGCCTCCCCCTTCCCCGTCACCCACCAGCCCCTTCTTCCTCCCCTTCCCCGGCGCCGCACCTCATCTGCCTCCCCTTTCCTCGTCACCCCGTCACCGCCTACCTCCTCCTTCCCCATCACCGCCTACCTCCCCCTTCCCCGTCACCGCCCACCCCGGATCAGCAACTGCGAGAAGAGCAGTGACGGTGGAGATCTGCAACTATGGGAGATCTGCGGAGAAGGTGGAGATCTGTCACGGCGGCGACGATGAGGGGCTGAGGGAAGGGCAGCGACGACGTGGGGGGGAGGGGGTGGGTTACCGGCGACATGGGTCGAGGGAGGGAGATGGGGCTGCCGGCGGCAAGATTCCAGATGTGGATAAACCCTAATTTCAAAATTAGGGTTCTGAAACCCTAATTTCAAAATTAGGGTTCTGAAACCCTAATTTCAAAATTAGGTTTCTGAAACCCTAATTTTAAGGTTTCAAAACCCTAACTTTTAAATTAGGGTTGATTTTGAAACCCTAATTAAATCATTTGGACGGGGGAGGGAGGCGACGGCCGGCGAGGACTTCAGATTCACAGGCAATGGGAGAGAGAACATAAAACCCTAATTTGCAAATTAGGGTTTCAAGAAAACCCTAATTTGCAAATTAAAGTTTCAAGAAAATCCTAATTTGCAAATTAGGGTTTCAAGAAAATCCTAATTTGTAAATTAGGGTTTCAAGAAAATCCTAATTTTCAAATTAGGGTTTCAAGAATTTCCAAATTAAATTAGGGTTTCAAGAATATCCTAAAACTAAAATTGATAAATAAATCAAATATAATAAACAAATATTTTTCAATATATACAGTACAAGGGGTAGTATCGTCATTTTAAAAATACATATTGATGACATCATACAAAAAGTACAATTTTTGGATGGAACCCTTCTGATACATTTTAAAAGTGTTTGGTCACGGAATGTTACATTTTGAAACTCGTTGTCCTTGGCTGTAATTATACCCAAACCTCAGGGATATAAGTGTAATTAGCCCTTTACCAAAAGTACAAAACCCAAGCGGCATATCCAATACAGACAGGAAATGGCTTAAATTTGAATTTCAAAGCCAAATGCTGGATTACGTTTGTGATAGGAGTTAACTTAAATATGTTCATAGCAATGCTTAGGGGTGAGCACGGTTCGGTTGGTTCGGTTTGAAAGCTGAATACCAAACCGAACCGACCACCATCGGTTTGGAAGAAAAAAAACCAAACCGTAGCTGAACGGTTTGGTTTCAGCGGTTCGGTTTCAACGGTTTGGACGGATCAAACGGATTGGTTTGGACAAATTGACCATTTGGATTAGTAATTAATTTTTGGATTTTTTTGGGCCTAAATATTGATTATTTAGCATTATTTATACACATAATAACTAGTTTTTTAGAGCCTACCTATTGAAATTAGGTAGAGTTTACACATATATGTGGTGGTTAGATCATAAGTATAGCAACAATTAAATAATGACTAGGATTAGATAAAGATTTATAAATTTTTAATTAGATACATATAGGTTCGGTTTGGTTCGGTTTAAAACGGTTTCGAAAAAATCGAATCGAACATCGGTTTGGTAAAAAAAAAACCAAACCCAATTGTTTCTTTAAATCGGTTGTGATCAGCCGGTTTGGTCGGTTCGGTCGGTTTGGTTTGACCGGTTGAATTGGTTTGAACAGTTTAAATGCTCACCCCTAACAATGCTTTTAATACAATCGACGTTCCAACATGTTCAACATTAAAAACATGTCAAATTTCGTGTTACATTCATAGACAAAAATTTATACTCTGACATTTACACAACAATGATTTCCCAGCCGCATCTGCGTGCACATTCGAAGTAGTGTCCTGACCCTGGGATGAACCAAGGCCGAAAATTTCCCAATCATGCACTTCAATGATAAAGAAAATCAAACCCAAATACCGGCGGAATCAAAACTTTTGGAAACCAACAATAACTAGGAATGATGATGCTCAAAGTTCAATTCTCACAGGAGTGGGAAACCCATGTGTGGTTTGGGCCTACTTTGTCCTGCAATCTGATCTCACCACTAGTGTACACGTCACGCGACCATGCTAATGATTCTGATGCTGGGGCAAACACATTTTTGGGTGTTCTCACTCTTTTGCTTTTATTTAGTTTATATTTTTTTTCTTCAAGGTGGCATTTAAAATTTATTTGTAGGAAAAATCGAACTCCTACTTCGAAATTGGACCGGTCTATTTCATAATTGGTTTTAGTGGCACTTTGATGAAGTGGAATAATTACATTAAAGTTGGAGTGAGATTTTGTGTATAAAACTTTGGACGCGACTCTTATGTTCTTGAACGTTGCATAACGTACGGTTATAATCTATGTTAGTCATTAATAAAAGTTGGATATGCTTCTTATATTTGGTTTGCTTATTTTTATATTTTTGTTTTGGACAGAATAACTTCTATTTCAATAAAACTATACAAACATCATTACACGACAGTTTTCAAAATTATCGTCTACTATTTAATATAGCATTGCTAATGAGTATGCCAAGCATCACATAATTGCCGATGAGATGGTGTATCATTTAGTTTCTCCCGATTACAGACGTGATATTCCACCCGTGCTTTAAGTTTGTGTGTTTATTATTCACGTGAACATAATTTTGAGTTAGACACTGAACTTTAATACTCATGATATAACATTATTAAAGTTATACTCACTACTCATTTATATTCCCATCCTCATATTGATTCAGATCGTGGATCCTCGTGCAGTAATTTGATAAACAAATCTCTTAGAAACATTGGAATGCAGAAAAAATAAAAAGTGCAGGCCACCTCCAACTTTATAAGAAGCAACAGCACACCGTATACTTTCTTCTGCCCGGCCCCTTGCACTTCGCCTCTGCTGTCTCCCAATATCTTTATCTTGCCCACACAACCACGTGAGTTTGTGATACTTTTTCTATGCCAAAATTACAGGTGTACTTGATTTATCCGAACAGTGCATTTGTGTAGCTAATGCTTTGCTTTTGGTTGGACAAAGACGTAAAAAGTACCAAATAAATGTGGCAACGATAGGGGTGAACACTGTTCATTTTAAAAGTCAAACCGCAAATTGAACTGTAATCTCTCGATTTGAATTTCTTTTAAACCAAATCGAAATAAACAGCACCGTTACGGACGGTTAGAATTAGTCGGTTGAAACGGTTCATTTTGGATCAATTTGTACTTATTTTTAAAAGTTGTCCCATTGTATACATATTATTGGATCTAAATAGTGTTCAAAATTAAAGTTATACTTTTTTAAGTTGTACATAATCTTTTTACGTTCAATATTTAAGTGTATGTGTTAACATAAGAATAAGTATTATTTCACATATATATTACGATAAAAATTGAATTATGTTTTTATCATTTACGTACGAGAGAGTGAGCAAATATACAAGAAATATTG
Source organism: Escallonia rubra (assembly GCA_033065855.1). Taxonomy (NCBI): domain Eukaryota; kingdom Viridiplantae; phylum Streptophyta; class Magnoliopsida; order Escalloniales; family Escalloniaceae; genus Escallonia; species Escallonia rubra. The sequence goes on along the minus strand of JAVXUO010003180.1, from coordinate 237,826 downwards.
ATCACTAGACTTTTGCGTTATCACTGTTTTCGTTATTTTAACTTTGAATGTTTTGTTTATTTGGATATGCTTAATACCGCGTATGTGAAAATTATCGATGGATGTCACTAATAATAGATGAATATGTTATTAATTGGTTCGGTTCCGTTTTGTGATCGGTTTTAAAAAAGTGAATTGTAAACGAACCAAATCGAGATCAACTTGAGAAGTGTGAAAGCGAACCATTAAAAAATTTAGACGGTTCAAATTAAATCAATTCAAACGGTTCGAACCAGTTTGATACTCACACCCATATAATAGTCTCATTCTATTATCGAATCCGGATCATATCACATATGGAACCTGAGAGAGTGAGAGTGCATTCATATTCAAATGTTGATGGACATAAAGGTGTCGTTTTGCAAGTTGGCCCACAGAGAAAAAAGATTGGTTGCTTCCTTAAAGTTGAATACATAATTGCAGGCTGTTTTTGCCGTTAACTAACCCAAAAAGAACTTTTTGAATTGCCTTTTAATGAATAGCAATTGCATTGAGTAATCTTTGGATATATACAGTACAATTTGCCAACCAGTACTCTAATCATTAGTAATGACGGTAAAATTAATATCCAAGTTATACTTTTGCACCTTTAAAAGATGCTTTAAAAAATGTTGAATCTTTTCATCGTATATTACTAATTTTAGCTGATTAAATTTTACTTAAAGTACAATCATGAAATATTATAAGACATGTTTTGTTAAAATTCGCAAAATATTAGTCCAAAACACTTGAGAGGTCTTGGTAATGCACTTTTGCAAGCACCGATCATGTTTATTCTAAATTTTGATTTTCAGATAGTGGCATAGGTTGGTTCTTGCATGTAAAAATAACGAATGTCCCGAGCCTGACTTTTAAATACTTGAGTTACAATCTATCACATCATTTAATAGTAAAAATTTGTATAGAAAAATATACAACTATTGTCGTATATAATTGAGAACCCAGCTACCCGAATTATGTATATGCCATGACTCCCTATATGAGAAGACACTTTTTTAATTACATATAACGATAGAATATGTCACTAAATATACTCAGCGACTTTTAATTAATAACGTGTTGCTAAAATTATCTCTAAAGACGTTGACAAAAATATAATTAATTTTTTTGCTAATAATTGATGGTCACTATGTGAACGCCGTAGATTATTCTAATTACTGATAATTGTAGCCAATATCTTTTCATATTAAAACGATTTCAACAAATCGCTTGTTGGTTGGTTCAGTTCAAGAGCAATAATGATAATAATAAAGTGCTAAGCGATCACAATGATTCTGTAATGCCTTGTAAACGAGGGCTTCACATGTATACTAGTGTGCAGAAACATTTCACTAACTAAGGGATCTCATGCCAATTCCTCGGCATCACGTGAAGTGGTACAAAACAGGCTACAACATTATATCTCATACTGATAGTGATGATGTAGTTCAACGTTTTCGCGATCAATTATCTCATACTTGAATAGAAATCTACTCGTTTTTACGTTGAAATATTTAGTCAATTTTATTTCAGAAGAAGAAAAGTCTGTATAAGTCTTACAAAAATGGGTACGCATGCAATTTTATTGTTGGTATGTTAAAGATAAGAAGGACCACTCTCAAAAAGCAATGCATTTATGCAATTTTGGGGGACAAAATCTTTAGTTGATGTTTGATATGTTTATTTGGAACGTAAAAGTTGCAAGTGTGTGTCTCATTTTAGTTTATCAGTCTTAATTGTTGCTTAGTATTACCACAACTCCACAAGAGTATCATCCATGGTTCTTTTCAACATTTTAAAACATAAACAGTTGCAAAAGTTTTTAGGTTCTAATAAACATTTTTTTAAATTAATATATAGATAATTTTAAAACTCATTTAATTAAAGTATACTGAATTGATAACTGTTTGACAAAAGACACAAAAACTTTTATTGAAAACTGTTACATGTGTTTGGATAAAAATAATTTTAAGACGAGAAAGTGGCCAAAAAAGAAATCAAAGTGATAAATTATGTTATCGTTTAACACGTGCAAGATTTATTATATTTTATTATAAATAAACAATACATTGTACTCAACTCTCTTACCCTTTCGATCATCATAGTATCCGCTTTACATGTTAATAAGAATTATCAGTGATTTTTTTTAACTCAATAACAATTAAGTTTGAAAGTAATTTAAAGTGCAAAAATGAAAGCTTGTATGAATAGCTCTTCCTTCTCCTCCCTTCTATCTAGATGCGTGTACTAAACATTAGTGAGCTCTCAAACGAATAGTGTTAGAAGGTCATTCAAAGTATTTTTGTAAATAATATGGAATTACTATTTTTTGGTCAAACATGTTTCTCCAATAGTGCTTAAATCCAAATACACCAAAATAATGAATGGTTTTTCCGTTTTAAACACCTTTTATTTTTATTTTTGGCGGGGTTTATTAGACATTTTCTTTTTTAACCAAACGGCATAACAAGCATGTTTTAAAATGAGTTTGACTTCTCACAAATCAAACCAAACACCATTTAAGCCCGCTTCGAATTGATTAAAAAAAATAGATTTTAGATTAAAATAAAATAGTTTCAAAAAAGGTTTAGTCAAAGTTGCACTTAATTGGTAACTATCTCGTTGAAAGTTATGAATTATGTTGGGGACTTGGGGTAAAAACCAGTTTTTAATGTGAGAAAATGACCAACAAGGTTATCAATAACACATGCAAGACTTTCTAAAATTTATAAGGAAGCTATATATTGTGATTAATTGTCTTACCTTTTTGTATCATTATTAGTGTTTTTTTAACTCACCAATAACTAAGTTGAAATAAATGTAAAAGAGTCAAAATAAAAATGTGTATAACTAGCTCTCTTTCCTAGAAATTAGAGAGTCTTAAATCGAACACTCTTAACAGGCATTCAATGTCCTTTGTAAATAACGTGACGATAATTCACTACAATTTTCTGGTCAAACCTATATATGGTTTCAACAATTTTTTCTATTTTTGAGGATAATTTAAACACTTTTTTTGGTCAATCACTTTATAAATTTAATTTAAAACATTTAAGAAAAACTTTGACGGTGATAAAATCAATCTTGAAGACAAGTACGGACTAAAATCCAACGGCAATAACGATAGGAAGCAGGACAAAAGATTTGGAGGTCGCGGCACGCTATCAAAGCCAAGAGCGCATTAAATAAACCCCGGGTCGATTCAAAAAGGGAAGTAAGTTAAGCTCAAGCTAAGCTAAGCTAAAGCTGCATCTTAAGTAGCGGTTAATAACGAGGGGACAATAATGTCATATTTTGAATTCTCAAACCAAACTTTGAATTCTGACAGCTCTCTCTCCGTCCCCAGTGTGTGCGTTAGGCCTCCTTTGTATACCCCATCCCATCTCATCTTCGAGAGTGAGTGTCATACAACGTGACTCTCACAGAAACCAGTTTGTTAGAGAGAGAGAGCAACTTTTTTTCCTTTCTCTCTCTGAAAATTGTGATCTTCAGAGTTCGGCATGGCCGGTTACGTTGGAGTGTTCGTGTCAGATCCATGGCTGCAGAACCAGTTCACGCAGGTGGAGCTTCGGAGCCTCAGCTCTCATGTAAGTGTTCGCTTTCGCATCGCGGCGGTGTGTGTGCTGATCGACGAGCGTTTTTTTTTGGTTCTGTTTGATCCGATTGCTGTTTGATTTGGTGCTGCGGATTTTGTTTTAGTTTCTGGCAATGAGGAGAGATACCGGACGTCTGACGCTCGCCGATTTGCCGGCGAAAATGTCGAGGCTGAAGCATGTAGGAGAAAACCTTACGGAGCAAGACAGAACTTCGTTTCTTCAGGATTCTTACAAGAACTCGGACGATGACGTCGATTTCGAACTCTTTCTTCGGGTAACTATATATAGACTTACCTTCACACACACACACACAGAGACAGAGACTCACAGAACACGTACGTTCAGCATTCGGAATAAGAGCACAAAGAGACACAGAGCATCTTTTTAGTCATTGTTATGGGGTTCCAGATGTTAATGTCAAGAAATTTGAATCGGTTTGGTAAGGCCATAAACTGTAACTACTGAAAAAGAATTTGAATCTCATGCGTTGATTTTCCTATCTAACATGTTCGTGTTCTTCCTGAACTCGATATTTTCCTCTCATATAATGACAATTGCTTCGCTCAATTCACGTGATTGTGAAAATTTTGGATTCAGTTTTTATTATGTAGCTGCAACTGAGACTTGAATGATTTGGATTCTTATTGTGTTCAAGTAAGATCGCTAAGATCATAACTGTTACGCTATCCTTTCGTGTTTTGGTTGCTCATTTTTCTCTTGGCAATAATGTGGAGGTGAATGCCACTGGAGAATTAGTAGGTGTTTTGACTAGTGTAATTTGAATGACAACTATAATTAGTTGCTTGTTGTCCGCATCAGTCCAATGAAATGATCAAATGATCAATCCTCGGGTATGCTGCCTACTATCTAGTATTTAGTACCATACCTGGACGTCCATGACATGTTTACTCGTTGGCAGATTTATTTGAAACTTCAAGCCCATACAACCGCAAGAATGGGAAGCGGTGCAAAGAACTCGTCTGCATTTCTTAAGTCCCCTACTTCTACGCTGCTTCACACGATCAGCGAGTCCGAGAAATCCTCTTATGTTGCACATATCAATAATTACCTTGGACAAGATGAGTTCCTAAAGAAATACCTCCCCATTGATCCTTCAACTAATGATCTTTTCGAGGTAGCTAAGGATGGAGTTCTTATCTGGTAAGGATATGTCATAAAAATATTCCTGTGGTTTCTATATATACAATCGATATGCCCTACCTTCGAGCTTTGTGCTGTTACGTTTGATAATTAGAATCATTTTTCCTGAATGCAGCAAGCTTATCAATGTGGCAGTTCCCGGGACAATTGACGAAAGGGCGATTAATACGAAGACAGTACTCAATCCTTGGGAGAGAAACGAAAATCATACCCTATGCCTTAATTCTGCCAAAGCGATTGGATGCACTGTAGTTAATATAGGAACACAGGACTTCATTGAAGGGAGGGTATGTATAGCCCTTTACACATGCGTATTTTGTCTTTCTTTGAACTGTTCGAGAATCTGGTTATGGTTCTGTGGTTAAGTGTTTTGATTTGCTACATGTTTTCCACCTTTAGAGATTGGAATAAACCAGCGTCATCAGATAATTTCTGATGTGTTAAAAGCTTCTTCCTGCTCTATTAGCTTTTAAGCTGAGTTAGTTCGTTAATCTGATTTTCCTTTAAGATTTCAATTAATAGAACTCCATTTATGAAATAGTAAAAGAGGTTAAGCTTGACAGAATCTGGAAATGTAAGCCAAACCAGCAAAGTCAGCTCGGTGCAACTTTGAACCATTGTCGTGGATGCTTTTTTCGGGCAATCTAATGGTTGTTGTGGTTAGTTGGCTACCTTTTGCCATTCTACAATCAGTAAATTTAACATTATAATCTGTTTCACTTCCAGAGGCATCTTGTGCTTGGAGTGATCTCTCAAATTATCAAGGTAAGATTCTTTCGATATCATACTTATCCAGAACCACTTACATTTGAACTTGTAGAACTTTGGACCTTTTGGCCCAATGCAAAAGCATGTTCTAGTGTTATGGCAAATCTAACCTTCCTGATGCATTGCAATATAGATACAACTATTGGCTGACCTCAATTTGAAGAAAACACCTCAATTGGTGGAGTTGGTTGATGATAGTGAGGTGAAGAAATGATCTCTCATTCTGAGCTTTAGTTCTTCCTTCCTTCTATCATTGTACCTAGTCTAAACTAAGCTTTTGGCATATTTATTGTTTCACATTTGAAACCGACAGGATATGGAGGAGCTGATGAGTCTACCACCTGAGAAGCTCTTGCTTAGGTGGATGAACTTTCACCTGAAAAAATCTGCATACAAGAAAACAGTCACAAACTTCTCTTCTGATGTAAAGGTAGGTCATCACACATTGAGATTTGGGTGGTAATAATTTTGGTACCTGTCGCAACTTCATTTTAATGTCATGTTGGCAGTTGCAATGTACCATGGAGAAAAACTGCACCTAAATTTGGAGGCATATGCAATAGGAGAAAGAAACTAGAAACTTGTCATTTTTCGTTCTTCTTTTAGTTTTAACTTTTAAGCCTTTAATCCATATGCCTAAAAAATCAGGGGTTGCAACCAGGGGCTACGCCAACTGACGTCTCGACACGAGGAATCTTTTTTTGTTTGTGTTGTGGCGTTCATTATCTACTCTTAAAATACTGCTTAGATATTTTGGCTTTCGTATGCAATCTTTTGCTTGGTTCTTTTGCCCATCATACCGAATACCTCGATGGCTACATTTTCATATACGTATGTAACTAGAGAAAAGTAATCAGTTTTCCAGTGTAACTTAACTCTAGGTGGATTTCAACGTCTATTAGTTGGATTATTGCCAGCATTAAGTGTAATACGATTCCCCTGCAGGATGGAGAGGCTTATGCACACTTATTAAGTATTCTTGCACCGGAGCACAGTAATCCATCTACATTGACTGTAAAAGATCCTTTAAGAAGAGCAAAGTTAGTTCTTGAACATGCTGATAGGATGGGCTGCAAGAGATACTTAACAGCAAAAGATATTGTGGAAGGTTCTCCCAATCTTAACCTTGCCTTCGTGGCACATATCTTCCAGCACAGGTGAGAATTAACCTTTTAAGTGGCAAAGAAGTTTCCCTAAAGTTTGGGTTCTAATGCACGATAGCCTTATATCCTCTCGTATTGCAAGTACCAATGAAACTAATATGGAAGACAATAAAAGCATCATGCTATCAGGCATTATCTTTCATTTGATAATGTTGTACACAAATTAATAAGATAGGAGCACGAATCTTTTTGTCAATCACTTATTTTAAAGAAGAGAACCATAAATATGACGGTTTATGTTTCAACCAACATCAAACTTTTAAGTTATGACTCAAATAGAACACGGCAGACAACAGTCATGGATCCACGTATTCATGTCACTAAGTAAAGGGAGATCACGCATTTAAATCCCTTGCTTCTAAAAAGTCAATTTCTAATCATTTTTTTGCACTTTAATACATAGATAATTTTGTATTCCTGAAGTTCTCATCATAATACAGGTATATGGCGTTGTCCTCTCTCTGCATTTTGTGGACTTTCTCTATCCACTGTCCACCGCTAATTGTCCTTGCAGAATTGGACAAGTCTTGATCTTGTAAAAGCTAGATAAGAATTATTTAACTACAGAAGTATCTGTTCTGATATGCAATTTTTGCTATTAGTCATGCTTCTTGGGTTGGGAGTTGTTGGCTCACATAAGTAGATAGAAGGTATCGTTACATCCTTGTAATGGTTGGGAGGTTTCTAAACATGCTTTACTCCACTTGGATGAAATCTAACTAAATGTTTTCTATAGAGATTGTCTTGAATCACTATATAGTTTAGGTTTCTTTTCCTGTCTCTGTACAAGTACATTTGTTAGTGTTAGCTATCGTATAGCATCTCACTGTCTCTATAGAAGTTGTCTCCAAACGGTCATTAATGAAACCTTACTTCTCCTACGGGTGGACATGTATCATCTGTTACTCTGTTAGTTTAAGTTGATGTAGAAGCTAACCATGAGTTCTTATACGTAGGAATGGGCTCTCAACCCAAGCAAAACAGATATCTTTTCTGGAGGTTCTACCGGATGACACTCAAATTTCTAGAGAAGAGAATGCATTTCGCTTCTGGATAAATAGTTTCGGAAATTCAGAATATATTAACAATGTCTTTGAAGATGTTAGAAATGGGTGAGTATCATCTCGATTGCAAAAGGTTCATGCTTTTAATTTGCTGTTCATATAAACTTCCTGAAAAAAGTGCAAAGCTAAGGAACTGAATTCTGATCTTTGAAAGTCAAAATTTCTTTTCAGGTCTAAAAAATTTGAGAATTTCTTGCTCACTGAAACTAAATGAAGGTTCTCCAAAATTTAAAATTTAACCACTAACAGACTGCGATATTTCATGCATTGCAGGTGGATACTTTTGGAGACCCTTGACAAAGTGTCTCCTGGTATTGTTAATTGGAAACTTGCAACCAAGCCTCCAATCAAGATGCCATTCAGAAAAGTAGAAAATTGTAACCAAGTTGTCAAAATTGGGAAACAATTGAAGTTTTCCCTGGTTAATATTGCCGGAAACGATATTGTACAAGGAAATAAGAAACTAATATTGGGTATGTTGTCTTTCACATGCTTCTCACTAGTACATTCGATGTTTAGAAATTACTATTGGGAATTTCCGAGACGTTTGTTTCACTGGATGTGTAAAGCTTTCTTTTAAGTATGCGGATAAAAAGTTCTTTCTAATGTGTCTGATATGAAGGATATTGGACTCCTTTCAGCTTATTTGTGGCAACTGATGCGATTCAACATGCTTCTGCTTCTAAAGAACTTAAGATTCCATTCACATGGAAAGGAAATCACAGATGCTGACATTTTGGATTGGGCTAATAACAAAGTGCGGAATTCAGGAAGGCAGACTTATATGAGTAGTTTCAAGGTATCATATCTAAAGTGTGTCCCCTTGCACCTAACAGCAATCAACATATTAGTAGTGGTTGATGCTATTTCTTGTTTTCCATAATTACATATCCTATTCCTCTGGGTTGAATGTATATTGGCATTAAATGTGGCCCTCAGTTCTTGTAATATTACAGTATCTGTTCTCATTTTCACTTTCTTTGGTTCCAAAAAACTGGGACTGGAATCCATGACTGTTGAATCTTTAAGGGTTCATATGATGGTCCATACAAACATAAAAGGACTGACAAACACTACAATTGGATGATTTATGCATTAGAACCAAACAGCCAGAAATTACAACGAAGTTCAGGAAACCTTTATGCATGGCATGACTGACCATAAACGCTCCAAACTTATCACTATTATACGATAAATGGTTTCTAACAGGTTTCGTAAGATGTGACTTGATTTAAGAATGGCTGTTTTTTCCCTCTCTATTTGCTACACCTTTATTACTCCGCCGATATTATTTTCAGCAGATAATCTCGATATTTGAATGGTTGTTTACTAGGACAGAACCCATAAGTTGTCTACGCCATGGTTCTTTCCATACACTCTCGCCTGACCTAAGTCATGTTCTTTTTTGTATTCATGTTACTAGTAATTACTAATACACAGTACTCAAGTGGACTTGAAATGTGGTTAATTTGAATTCTGATGGATTGGGTTGCTTAAGTTGAATTCTAGCTCTTTTAATTTAAACTTTGTGAGCTGGAATTTGAATCAGCCTTTAAACGAAGCACATCCAATATGTTCATGGTTTATCACCATTGGTAATATGATTTTATATTTACCGGAAGACATGTTATGTTCTGAACTGGATGTTCCCTACTATCTCTAGATCTAACTTACTGATTTAACTTTTACAGGATAAGAGTTTGTCAGATGGTATTTTTTTCCTTGAGCTACTAAGTGCCGTACAGCCTCGAGTTGTTAACTGGAGTCTTGTCACAAAAGGAGAAAGTGGTATGTCTTCTGTTAAATCTGCAATTGAAATTTCCCAACTAAATGATAGTAGTGATGGTGTTGCACTATAGCATAGAGTTTTTCTTGATATCATTCTTAACTAGATTGCTACCCGTTGTAAGTCTTATCTAAATTACTCATTGGATAATATATTTACACTCTTCAAGCTTTGCACCCACGGGGTGACATGATGCTCACAAGCCACAAAAAACTTCACATATATTAGCCTGGATGTTTTATTTTTGATGTATTTATAAGACATATTCTCTGAGCTAAATCATCATTCATAAGACATATTCTTCAAAACATCATCAAATCACAGGCACATATACGATACGGAATGTTCCATTGTCGAAAGAATGTCATGAAAACTGGTCTTGGTAAGATAATTGTCGCCATATCAAAAAGGAAGCAGACTGATGGAGAACTCCAGTTATTTACTGACAAATATATTTTAAAACATTTATTTAGCTGACGTAGATCCTAAGAGTGATCCTTTCTAATTTACACGTCAGCTATCGCTATTATTAGGTTATGAAAGTTAGTACTTGATAGTGAGCCTGGCCATATCAAACACTACTATAATGAGTGGCTGGAGTTTATAATAGACTAGGGGTTGTACATAAACGCAACGCGAGTGCAAAAGTTGGACTGCTCAACTATTAAGCTGAAGATGAAGTATAGATATATGATTCTCGACTGGATAACTAAACATAAAGAATGGAGCTGTAAAATATTCATTCATAAGTAAGCAAATCTTGTAAATATTTCTCTGCTGAAAACATTAGTAGCCCCTAAGCTTTAAACAGTCATGTTGGATATCATGTTTTCCTTGGTCACGTATGTTCCATGGTAAACTGGTTATGTGAAAATGATAAGACATCATGTTACATTGATCCTCCATTGCTTTGATAATTACCTATCTTATGTGCAAAACTAATATGATAGACTAGTATGGTTACCTACGTTAGCGCAGTTCATTATCGCTATAAAACAAGATCATTGATGAGTTACCAGCTAATTAGCTCAGTGAGCTATATCCCATGCTCTTCCGATAAGAGAATTTGCAGAATTTGAGTTGTAGAACATGGATATTTGACTTTTGGGTAAGATAGAGGGTGCGATGCCCCTTCCAGGACACTTGGTGAAATGGAAGAAATATAGTATGTTTTTTACTTCTTAATTTGGTTAATTAGTTACACGCTTTTGCAACATGCTTTTATTTTTTCATTTCCTTGTACTAAGTTTAAAAAATCTAAAAACTGTAGGATATAGACTTGAGGTGTGAAGCCATTTTACAAGTATGGAGATAATGAGAAGTTTTATTGAGATAAAAGCATAAATGCGTTTTTATTTCACGTCTAGAGCCTTGTAGACTATCGAAGCCCTGCAAATTATGTAAATGCTGTTCGCAATTTTCTGTGATTCTTACCTTCATCCACCACACCTAAAAGATGAAAAACTTTTTCATTTGAGGCGTGTTTTTTTTCATTATTAGCATGTCTGATTTGATGTTTTATAACGTTGCAACTTGGGGTAAATTCAGAGGAGGAGAAAAAGATGAATGCAACCTACATCATCAGTATTGCGAGGAAGCTTGGTTGTTCAATATTTCTGCTTCCTGAAGACATAATTGAGGTAATGTTATAATCCTTCCCGTGTACTTTACCTTGTTTTAATTTCTGTTTTGAGAGGTGGAACTCGACTTAATGTCCTATTCTTGGATGTAATAGCCCATGCTGCAAAGCTTCGATTTAGCCTAATGTGTTTCACCTGGCGTTTGAGGAGAGTTTGTTAGATTTTGTGGCACATTGCCCTTTTTCCTTAATCCATTAGGAGACCTCTACAAATTCTCATGCCAAGTTCTCTGATTTACATCGCCACCTCTTATAGGGGTTTGTTTTTTAGGGACTTTTGTTAGGTGTTTATAGTTGTGGGTTGTATGCTTCCACTCCATCTCAATGGACAACCACCTTTCAATGTTACACTCTAGCCTCCATGCCCCGCCCCTTCACAGTGATATTCCGTTGTAACCTGATGTGCATTATCGTTGAACTGAAACACGATTATAGTTTCCAAAAGGAACTCTTTTTTTGGTTCTTCATTTAGTTTACAACTTCGTTTGAAATGCATTATCACTTGTGTGGTCCATCAGGTAAACCAGAAGATGATCCTCACGCTTACAGCAAGTATTATGTATTGGTTCTTGAAACAACCCGTGGAAGAGAGACCTTGTGGTTCTTCAGACAGCGAAACAAGCTCAAACTCGACAATGGATGACACTTCTTCTGAGTCATCAACAGAAGAGAATGGGAGTAAATAAGTGGGTGAATTCTTTTGCTTTTCTTCTATATATATATCCACAAATTCGTTCTTGTGTATCTTCTATTATCTATAACAGAAGACCGGTATAAAACTTGTTAGGAACTGATTGTTTACAGTACAATTTTGCCAAAGCAAATCCACATGTGAATAGTTACAGAAATGTATTTGTATTGTTGTAATGGTATATTGTTTCCTACTGTTGAACTTGCTTCCACTCTCGTCTTCATTCCTGATCTACTCCTACTGTCTGACACTGCTTTTCTAACTCTCAACGAAATTCTAGTTTGACTACTCGCCTCTAATTGCTGAGATTCGCTCGGGGACATCTACTTTGCATTTTGAAGAGAGCGCGTGGCTGAACAACAAAGTTTGATTTTGGAAAGAATCAAATCGCACCATCTCTGTAGTACGTAGTTTGGGTCGGGCATGTATTTCTATTACTATGAATTTCATAAATTTATATGAAGTAGTTACATGACTCTTGGATGCCGAAGGCGTTGATGTGTATTTGTGAATAGTCTCATTTTTTTCTTGTTTAACCATTTTTACCAAGTTAAATGTTACAACGAGTTATGGTTTACGCACCATTAGTGCCACTATTGGCAACATTTTATTAATGAAATGGGTTGGATTGGGTATTCAAGTGAATTGCATTTGGTAATCCTAGAAGATTGATCGTCAGTTTTGCACTTGAGTTTGACAAAATGAAAGCGAGTTCAATCATATATCATCAATTCGTCCATTGAGAACGTGAGTGAGAGCAAAACCAAAAATAAAATTCTGGTATGATATAGTCTTCTACTAACATTCTAATTCATGTTATCATAGTTTGATAAGTTTGACCATCATCCAAGCAACTGAATTATAACGGCTCTTTTCCATCCACGACTCTAAATGAAATAGTGCCTCTTAATACCATCTAGAAACCGAGTATTTGAACCTCAGTTTTGCATTTGAATTTCACAAAATGAAAGTTCTAGCATATGTAACCAGTTCGTGGAGTTAGAACGTGAGTAAGTGAGAGTAAAAATGAAAGCGAGAGCAAAAGAATAATCAAAGTGAATGCGGACTTAATAGTAAAAGTGCATAAATATGACCAAAGTGAACACGCATTTAATAGTAAAAGCGCAAGAGCAAAAGCAGGAATTGTAGGCGGAAAAATCGTCTACTTTAGGAAGATTGGATGACGAACTCAAAAAGCTTTTACATTTTGGAAACCTGTATAATTATGCATATAACACTTGCACATACACAGATATTTCGCACAAAAATAGATAAAAGCAACATATTATATCTGTAAAATTGGCTAAAAAATTCTGACAAATAGAAAAGCAACTCGTTAGCAAAGGCCATTTGATTGTTTACTGGGCATAAAGGAGTACATCTGTTGCCCGGTCACAGGCAAGCTTAATTAGTGGTCCAAACCGAAAGATACAATAGCATGTGGAACCAGTTGCTTTATCTAAACATCAGCCTAATTATGAGATTAGTTAAGCAGTCGTAATTACATCTTAAAGCTGTTGAAGTTTGTCAACCTAGCCATGGGCAAATTGGGCCTACCATGTTCTCCGTTTTCCCTTGAAGCCTACCCTCTTGGAAAGACAATAGCTGCAGTCCATTCAAGCGTGCGTTTTGAAATTCCATGTCTGTTTCTTTGTTCTTTTCAAGCTGTTTTACTTCCTCTTTAAGATGATGGAAAGTCACACAAATTATGATTCGAAACCGATTCCCGCAAGAATTTCTCACCTCTTATTTAGTGATCATGTAGATATTTTTATTTTTTTGATTAAATAGTGATCATGTAGATGTGCATCAGGTAACAAGTACTTCGAAATTTGTGGGAATAACCTTTTATGGCGGAGCACTCGACCGGTTCGTGATGTTATTGGCACATCGCAAATTAGTAAAGTTATATGGGCTTTTCAAATACGTGTCAGCCCTACGTAAGGGCTCGGGTGTTGCACTATATTGTGACATGCGTAAACCTCATTAAATGACAGTTTTGTAGTTCTTTTATTACAGGAGAGGCTATTTCTATCGCTTATTACGTGAAGGAAAAAATTTGGCTGTTAACCCGGTTGAAAAAATCTTCCTCCTACCCCCTATATAACGACAATTAATCGTTTCTAAATATTTCTAATGGCTTTTATTTAGTGATGCTAAAAAAGTGATGCTAATAATTATCGCTGAAAGTATTAGAAGAAAAGACACTAGAAACATTTAGTGACTATTAATTGTCACTATACACAGGGTTGGAGGAAGATTCCTACAACCCGGGTAGGAGTCAAAGTTTGTTCTTACGTGAATTCACCTTTTATTATTAGTTGTTAAAAGGTCAAAACTTGTCGCTAAAATATATTTTTAACAGATAAAAAAAAAGAAAGAAAAAGCATATTGCATTACTCCTTCTATAGAAAATATGATGGTTTGGTAGAATAGATCACAACGCACTCATAGTCAAGTAGTCTGTAATGTAAGTCACGGAGTAATTGTACCATAAACTTTAATGTCGCAGCCCAAATCAGTATGTGTCTTATCTTATAAATCTATCCGCTATCGTTTGGTTTTAAGTTGGGGCTCTTTAATTTAACATGGACAGGAATCATCATGCATGCCTCGTGAACCTTGTGAAAATTAGTTGTAAAACGCATGCTTTCACGGGTCTAATTAAAGCTCTAATCAAGCACTGTGCAAACTAGGACCCCCCCTGAGCGGTTAGCTGACTCAAAGTTTCCAATTAGGAAGGCTAAATTAAAGTTGAGACTATCCTAATTAATTAGAATGGCTGCTCATGCATGCTAGGTGCTTGATTAGGCCAAACCCTAGATCAGCTTTCGCAACATGTGTTTATCTGTTTTGCATGGTAAGCTTTTCTCTTTAACGTGATACAAATTCAGTAACTCTTTCACTCATAATATGAGATATCAGCAAAATATGTAACAAGAAAAAGGTTACTTTCACTGGCCCTTATGCATCGCAAACCTTAAATTTGGCCATGGGTACATGTTATAGTTCTAGATATACATCCACGTCAAACAGGAAAAAGAAAATCTAGGTTGGTTGGTAGAAGAATCGATCAATACTTGAAGAAGAAATTAAAAGAGGGTTAGAATCAGTTTGCAAGTTCATTCATCCAGCTTGATTATATCGATCTTCATGGTTCTGGTAGGATGTTCATATCCAGATTCCAGAGCAGCAAAGCAAGCATCTCCTAGCCTCCACTAATCTTTTAGCTGTTGTGTGGTCCAGGGAAAGAGAAACAATTGGGAAGCCGCCGTGATATAATTCAGATACTATAAGTTTCTGCCTGCTGGTAAGATTATTTTAGATATTTGTCGAGTGTATAGCTATTTTGTTATGAATGTCTCGATTTTTCACTTTAAAAGCATGTTCTTCCTTTGCAAAAGCAAGCCATTATTACCCTAATCCCCTCCCTCTCTGTCATGGCAGAGATGAGTAATTGTCAATTTTTGACATTTGTGTGTGTGTGTGTAATTGTAGGCTACTTGAACTTGGGCTAAATATGGGCTAGACCAGTCTCTCTGCTTAAACTCCCCATCGCGAATGTGAAATCTATTTCACATTTTTCGATATAAATTGAAAAGGCTAAACATATTAGCTAGCATCTCGTTTATTATCAACATCGAGATTGTTTTTTTCCCTTTTGGATTGAAGGCGAAGAGATTTGGATATATATATATATATATATATATATATATATATATATATAAGAAGTTCTTTTTTTCTTTTCTTTTTTTTGATAAAAACGCAAGGATTTGGTTGAAGAATATATTTTCCCTCTCCCTCATCCATGGCACAGAACTGAGAGATGCAACACAGACTATGTTCACTATTTATCGAGCATTCCTGGGCAGAGATAACCTTTTGTCTTCCTTTTGGTAGGTAAAAAGATAACCTTGATTTAACATAAGCACTACTTTGACTGCTACTTTGGAAGAGCTGAAACTTGAACTTTACCTTAACCCTGCCGAGGTAGTTTCTTTCTTTGTATAAATTAAAATGACCCACAATCACTAGCAACCACTCTTAACATCTTTAGACCCACCCCAAAGCAACCATCACTTCTAGATTAAACATGTATAACGTACTCGCGCCGCCTCCGCTATCGCCAACACTACCACACTAAGTCACTCCGATACAGACCAAATTAAAATGATTCAAATCTAGAAAACTTGATCTAACTTGAGAATATATCTTCTTCTCATAGATATTCACCTCATAAGATCGAATTTAATTTTCTGCATTAACTTTGGTCACACACACACACACACATAGAATACATGGGAAAAAACTTGTTATAATAAGTAATTAGAAAATGGTGAAATGGCCCACCATGGCCAAGTGGGGAATGGAACCATGTGCGATCATATGGTGGTTGGCCATTTGCTGGTCCACAGAGCTCACTTTTTTCACCTCCAAACCCCAAAACCTGAAAACGAAAGACGACACGCACAATCCATTCAATTTTGATTTATATATATCTAATTAATTGTGATAACATTAACAGCAATTATCGATTTTGCATTCAATAAAGATTGATTCCCAAGTCTCCTTCTTCACTCATCACCTCCCATTTTCAATCTTTTCTTTTTCTCTCTCCCAACCCCCATTCCTCCTTTTCTTCTTCCCGGCCTCTTCTCAATTCCCTGACCACAACTCCCTCTCTCTCTCTCTCTCTCTCTGGTTTTGGTACTATAAATAGTAAGTAAAAACTGTGTCAGAGATTTGTCAGATGAAGTGAAGTTTCCTTTTGTCCTTGTGAGATCGAAGGCCGCCTGCAGGCCCCCTGTGTCAGAAGTAAATCTTTATCTTCAACGCTTGTAAGTACGTACATATATATATATATATATATATATATATATATATTCAAGTATATATCGCACACACTGACACACCCACATCCACAATTCTTGAAACCTCAAAGTTTGTCAATTTCAATCTTCCGCAACCAGCAATTATCAAGAATCTGCTTGGATTCCTGTCACTAACGGAAAGGTTTCATCTTCTTCATCCTGTTTCAGCTAATATCTACCATCTTCGTTGGTTGTCTCAGAACCAGAAGCGTTTTGGCTGTTTGGTGCACATATATACGCTTTATGACGGCTCAACAATCACCAAACCCTAGTTCGCTTAGGACCAGGTTCACGTACCGGTTTCTTCGAGCCTTAAAGGAACTGAATAAGCACAGATCCGCTACTTCATGGCCAAGTTATAGGCGGGTTAAGGTTGCAGCCGACGCGTCCATGGCCGGTGCGGTAAAGTCAAGGCGGGCGTGGACTCGTGCGGTGCTCCGGAAGATTAGGAGGGGCCACCGATCCCCCCGGTGGCACCGCCCTCTGGCCACTCGTGAATTGAGAAGAAAAATCAGGAAAAAACACGGAGGAAACCCTAGAAAGCTCAGAGGCAGCCATGGCGAATTTGGGCAAACGAATGAGCTCAGGAAGCTTGTTCCGGGAGGTGAAAGCATGGAGATAACCAGCTTGTTAGGAGAAACAGCACACTACATCAAGTGCCTATCCACCCAGGTACAGGTTATGAGAAATCTTGTGGATCTCTACTCTTCTACTCCCACAAGTTGAGCTATATGATAGAATATATACGCGTACAACCCTGCATATATACACACATATATAGACAGGCATGTATATATATGAAGATTTGACAGAATAATCGAGCGACAGATATATGAAAGAGATGATCTTGGTTTGGAAGCCTAAGATCAGGCTAGGGGACAGCTGAGAAATAGTGTAAGTCCCATATATATATATATATATATATATTTGTGATCAGGGTGGTTTAATATTTCTTGTTTTTGCCTTCCTTTTCTCCTTGTATAGAACAAATTATCTCCTTTACTCTTTTGTATCTAAACCTGGAAGTAGATTTTGGTGCTTTTCTTGTTCCCAACTTCCATAATTGCTTTGCTCTATTTTCTCCAGCAATTTCTGCATCCGCTTCCCTCATTTTCTTGCGAACGATTGGAAATCCTGTACTTTACATAATCATACGACGGGCGTACAGAAATTATTTGTTTAACACTTCTAAGAAGCCGTCCTCTCGCTCCCTGAGATTCTTGCGATATTATTGAGCTAGGATTAATGTTTCTGGTACCTAGCTATAGCTTCGGATAGCTGAAGATATTTAATTTGATTGATTCGTTTTTTGACATAAATTTACCGGTTATTGTTGTTTTTTCATTAGCTTAGGGTAAATAGTAAAAAATTTAGGTCTAAGAATCTGATTTTTCAATAGATAGTTTGTGTACAGGTGCATAGGCAGAGGGAATATTTTGTTCCACCAGACCAGCTGACTTTTCAATAAAATCTTATTATCTATCTCTCAAAACCCCATAATGTTGATAGCACACATGGTTTTCCTGATAGCTTAATTTTGTGAACCCTTAGGCATTGCTTGAATTTTAGTACAAAGTTGAAATAAAGATGTACAAAGTACCCGGTGTATCATACAACTTAATAGTTTTTATTGTCACAATTGTACCAGTTGTTAGGACAAAGTGAGAGTTATATGGCGGAAAATAATACCTCTTTCCACACGATATGATTTTTATTTTTTCGATGAAGCTAGCTAGTTAGTACTGTTTGTTATACTTTCATTTTCCTCTCTGTCCCCTCAAATTGTTCTGAATTTGTCAATATCTGTTTCAAATTCGTATATATCAAGTAATAATGTGGAACTGTACAGCTTAGAATTTAATTCTCTAAAAAGTAAAACTTTGATTAAATCTTAATTAACTTTCAAAATCAACTTTGAATTATTTTTCGCACTATTAGCTTTAAACTATGGCTAATGTTTGGATAAAAAGTACTGAAGACAATTTCAATGTGACAAAATGACAAAAAATATAGAGTTTGAATGAAGGTACTAATGGTTTTTGTAATTAATAGGGGTATTGTGGTACTTTAGTTGGTTGAACCTAATTAGAAAAGAATGATGAATCGATAGCCCTTGTTTTCTTGAATTATGATTTAATCAGGTTTTTAGCTTTTGAAAGCTAATTTAATCATTTTTGTTGTTTGCCAAACACCTATTAAACTGATTTTGTTCATATTAGATCAATTTTGATCATTTCAAAATCAATATCAGACTCTTATATACCCAAGTGAGTGGAACATGAAACAAAAGAAAAGGATGGATAGTTAGAGTCCGTTGAAAATTGATTTTCAAAATTTAAAGCAGTCTTTGGATTCAATAGAAACAAATATTATTGAAAAATAGTTTCAATCAGTTTTTAGCAAATTCAGTTTCCCTTCGATAAAAGTTGCATTCACACTTCCTGAAATTTGTGTAAGGCATTTAAGTAAAGTGCTGAAAATAATTTTCATGTGATGAAATGATCAAATGGGCATCAAATTAAAGAGCATTCAAGATTCTCAATATTTTCCACAAAAATAATGTTAAAGTTAGCAAACTATATACTATGGCTATTTGCCATATATTATCATATCCCCTATAAATATTTCTAATATTTGCTACCCTTTCTTTCTGTAAATATTTGTTCACCCTTTCTTTCTATTTGGTTACATGCAATAGGAATAGTGAAGTGCTTAAACGAACATTCTAAGAAAAATGTCATACCGTAAAAACTATGAAGGTAATCTAGTACTCTTGTTGGTCAAATCTGTTTCTCAAAAAGCGATTAAAACCAATGTATGGTTTATGATCTTAAACACTTCTTCTTTTTTTGCCTTTTGAGGGTATTTCAAACACATTATTGTCTCTGCCAAACACCAGTACACTTACTTTTTTTAAACTGCCTAACATAGGTTTAACCATTATAAAATCAATTTTCTATACCCGAACTATTAGTTACAAGGTATTTCTCATAATACATTTAGTGCAAACAGTGGCGGAACTGTAGCACAATTTTTTGGATTTGTTTTTAGTTATTGATAATAATACTCACATTTCACATATTTACGAAAATGCCATTATATCGTAAATAATTAATTAGGGTTTTATTTGTTGTATTATTTAAGTCATAATTTTCTTAATTCTCTCTTCCAAATCTCAAATTTCAAATTTCCAGATTACCACGAATTGATCAAGATGAGTTCTTTTGTTTATGGTTTAATTCTTGGAGTATTAACAAATTCAATAGTTACGCTAATTATAGTATTAACGTACTCAATTGTTATGCTATTTCAATAATTACGCTATTCATTAGTTTAATTCTTATATTATTAATGTATTCAATAGTTACACGAACTAAGCAATTTATTATGCATTTAACGTATTCAATAGTTGTGTTAATTATAATATGCTTATTTTTGTAGTGGTTAGTTCTTTCAAACAAAAAATGTTAGCAGTAGTAATCTTGATAAACTTTAACCTTCTTCAATGCCATCAAAGGAGTGGGTCTTTAAGAATATGGTATTGTGTTTAAGTTTAGGAGGACATCGGACGGTGATCACAAGAATTTTGTGTATATTCATATGGGCCGGCGGCATACTGATATGTCCTGTGCTGAGGATGGTGAAGGCCTTAATTAAAGCAATCAATCTAGAACAAATGTCAAAAGACAGGTATTTCAGTTCAGAAGATAACCTTAATGAGCTCAACTTTAACTAGTACGGGCCGGGGTTATCAAATTAGTGATTAGACCCTCACGTTAAACAAATCACAGACAGATCATCATACTTGTCCCCAGCTAATGCTCCCTCCATTAGGATTGCACCAAGATTAATGCTCCAGTTAACTGGTTCATCTGTGTACAGGGAATCCAATTAGGAATGACTTGCCGGCCCGGTGAATATGTTGGTCTTTGGCTGGCACTTTGTTTATATACAACTGTTGTCTATTACAACATGATACAGTTAATTCGAATCAAAATATGATCACGGAAAAAATAAACAAAGCTTGCTACATTACAATATTATTATTGGGGCCCCCCCCCCCCCCCCCCCCCCTCCACGTCCTTTTTGAGTGCGTACAAAGAAAAAAAAAAACGAAAGAGCAAAGCTTACTACCAAAGTGTGTTTTTTAAGGGGAAAAACTGTTAAAGTGTGGTGTTGAACTTAAAAACATGTTCTTAAGAAGGATAAGCTTATTAAATATAAGAACCGATCACAATCTCGATGTATAATTAAAGATGGAACTATGGGGCACCACGTACGCCCCATCCCAAGTTGTCCCAGCTTTATTTTACCCGCCCACCCGTCCCGTATAGATCCAACCTGCCCTATTTAACTCGATTCTATATGAGTCAACCCGTTTACCTCCTATTTTTTTTATATAAAAAAAATCACATTTTTGTTACAAAAATCCATGTTCTTTATGCTGGTAGTGGCAGTGGCGTTAGTTGCCAAAAGTTCCTTGCAGCACCGACCGTTAGCAATAGCTGCCAGAGTTTTTCAATAGTAGCTGTCGTCAACGGTTGTCAGTGGCGACAGCGTGGTGATTGCCTTATTTTTTGGCCGCGGTCAATAGCGGCAGTCGGAGTGTAATGTTGGGTAGCAGCAGGCGACGATTAGTGTGACATTAACTGGAGGCTTTTTGAAGAGAGAGAGAGAGAGATGTTAAAGGGGTTAAGTTTCAAAAACAAATTTGGGTAAGTTAAGGATGGAAATTTTTTTAATAGTTCTATATGGTTAGCTTCCTCATTTGCCCCGTATTCATTTAGGACTTCTCCAAAGAGGTACCATGGGGAAAGACCCAAAATAGGCTCCTGAATTTGAAATCCTTATTTATAGTCGGCGTAAGACTTTAACAAAATCATAATCATTCATTTTTTGACGGATTAACTAGTGGCTAATTGCAACCGGCATCTCTTAGTTTTGACTTTGGATGCAACACCTTAGATTTCTTAAATCGGAGTACCTAGCCCCAATTGATGGTCGAGCTCGCTTTTGATAGTAGGCGCTAGTGTTTTGAGAGCAAACCGGCCACTTCACCTATTTTGATGACATGGCATCCATGTCATTTCAACATGGCATCCACATAAGACACACCATTCTTCCCCCACAAAACCACTACCGCATTCAATCGACCACCACCACCATTTTCTCTTCTACCTCTCAGCTTCACCAATCAACAACCATCTTTACAATGACCCTAGCCCAGTTCCACCACCACTACCACCACCACAGTAAACCTCATTCGATTGCCCCACCCACCACCAGTACCCACTGTTGCAATTGCCCGCCTACTACCATTGAACCCACCGCACACTTTCTCCTATCCCTCTCAGCTTCATAGATCAACAATTACCGTCACCATCAACATAACCAGGGGCGGAACTTGCTCATGACCAGGGGCGGAACTTGCTCATGACCAGGGGGGCCATGGCACCCCCCAAACTTTTGGGAAATTTTTTGTAGTTCTTTAAATAATAGTTAATTCTTATTTAACATATTTACGTAAATGTCATTAGTACTTTCTTTTTTTAGTTTAAATTCTTATAGTTTGTTAACGTATATGTGACTATTGTACTCATAAAATTAGTAGTACATGTAACGAACCGGTCCACGGCTCCACCACAGGGCATTGCCTTCCTCAAAAGGACTAGCCAAGTAGGTACTTATGAGTTCGCATGCAGGGTCTTATAAGGCCAATCGCAAACTCTCCCACAACCGATGTGGGATATTACAATCTCTCCACCTTATTCCTTAGCGTCCTCGATAAGGCTCAATCACACATAGCCCAGAATCTTCCTCTCTAGCCAATGTGTGATATACCCAGCTCACCCTTCGTTGCCCCAATCATCCTCTTGATGTGGGATATACTCGGGCTTGCCTTCGTTTCCCCCAACCATCATCAACCCGACTGGATACCCCAGCCCGAGCTTTCGAGAGTCAGCTCTGATACCATCTAAATCGACCCGGTCCACGGCCCCACCACATGGCATTGCCTCCCTCAAAAGGGCTAGCCAAGTAGGTACTTATGAGTTCATAGGCAGGGTCTTATAAGGCCAATCGTAAACTCTCCCACAACCGATGTGGGATATTACAGTACATCTATACCGTAAGAGTTAAGCTTCTTTCTTTCAAGATTAGTAATTCGTTGATGACTAACCTTACTAAGTTAAATAAATCACTATGAATAATAAAATTAAATGACTAGTAGTCAAATAAGTAATTTATTCTGCATTTAAATCACTATATTGAACGAGCATTTTCGGCTATATATGAAGATGGTCAAAAATTAACTCCGAAATAAGATGGATGATAATTTTCTCACGGATTCTTTGGTTGTGCACATTGAGAGACATATTGTATAGACGTTTACTATAAGTTCGATCATTGATGACTTTTGTGATTATAAAAAACGCCAAGTTTCACTTTGACCATCGATGTATAGAGTTATTTTTCTTGTGTTTTCTCATTTTGTGAAACCTTAATAAATTATCTCTAATTTTAATATTTTTGATTTTTAATGTTTTATGTGAAGTTGAACTTTCTTAATTCTTTTATGTTAGCTATCAAATTTTTAATACCTTTTTGGCCCCCCACGAGTTGATTTTTTGGATCCGTCCCTGAACATAACCAAACTCCACCAAGAAAACTATAAACCTCCTTTGATCACCCACCCACCACCACTATCCACCGTCACAGTTGCCCACCCCCTCCTTCGATCTCGCCGCCAGCAAATTGTCTTAAGTCAGTAAAGCCTCACCACATCTTGTTCTTGGGCTTAGATTAGAAGGAGCTCGTTTGTGCTACGAGGATGGAGATGACTAGACAGCAGGGGTTAAAAGCCGTTTGTATCCCATAATCTGGGTGTAACCTAAATAAGATTTGCACCCGGAGCAATCTCTAGTTTTGAATCTAGTCTCGGCATTAGTCGTCCCAGTTATTTTGATCAAAATAAATTTTGGTTAAGTATAAAACTATACCCTGTGGTGTACACATTTTTATAATTTGCTCCCCGTATTTGTAACTTTTGCAATAATGTCCCCTATCCTTGACAAAATCATCGCAAATGACTCCAAAATTAGATATCCGTTTTAAATGGGGTGTTAAGTCTACATATACTTGTCACATGTAGTTTTGGCACGGGCATTTCTTTCAATTCCCTTAGAGTGTGTTTGGAACCATGGAATTGATGGGATTTCATTTCAAATCCTCAAATTTTGTTGTTTGGAACATTAAAAAAAGGAATTGGAATTGGATTTGATGGGATTTGACTGGATTTGTTTCTATAGTGTGAAATCCGATGAAAAATGGTCGGATTTCATGGGATTTCGATTTACTTGAATTAAAACTAATTATTTACCTATCTTACCCTTTTTCTGGATCTCTCCAACAATGAAACCACCACCCTATCTTCATTGCCGTTACCGCCACACCACTTTTACTACCACCATCGGCACCACTACTGTCACTACCACCACCACCGGCACCACTACTGCCACCACCACCGCTACCACTACTGTCGCCACCACCACCGTCGTCGCCACCACGCCACCGCCACCATTACTACCACTATCGCTGCCGCCACAACCACCGCTAACACTACCGTCGCCACCACCACCACTGCCACCGCCGCCACCACTACGGCCAGTACTGCCACAACTACCACTGTCGCCACCACTACTGCCACCGCCACTGCATCCCCCACCACTACAGCCACCGCTACCGCCGCCAGTACTGCCACCACAACCGCCACCATTATTGCCACATCGCCACCACCACCACTGCCACCACAACCATCACCACCACTGTCGCCACCATAGCCACTGCCACCATAGCCATCAATAATGCCACCACCACCACCGTCGCCACCACTACTGCCACCACCACATCATCACCACTATTGCCACCACCGTCGCCACCACCACTATTGCCGGCAACACCACCATCACCACCGCCACCACCGCCGTCAACATCACTACTGTCACCGCCGTCGTCACCATTATTGCCACCACCGTCACCACTACTACCACCGGGATCACTATTGGCGTCAGTGGATGACCACCACTACCATCATTACCATCACTTGACCACCCCACCACTTCCATCGTCGATGTTGCTACCCCGTGCAATGTTGCTGCCGCCGCCACCATGTGCTGGCACTAGCACACTTAAAACCACATACCGTAATTTATTTTTCATCGTAAGTCAATGACATAATTTTCTAAAATTTTATTACCTTTCCATTTCATTTGTTCTCCAAACACAAAAATGGAATTCCGTGATTTGAATTCCCTTTGTTCCAAACAAAAAAAAGTGAATTGAATTTCAAATCCAACTCCAAATATGAAATCCAAATCCTAAAAGAATTGGTTCCAAACAGACCTTACTCTTTCCATTCCCTCCCCCAGATTCCTTTCTGCTTTCCTTTTCCTCTCGATATAATCATACAAGAATAGAAACAGTCGCAAGAGAGCATCAAACACCATTTACCTTCATTCCTCTCTTCATTCTCTCCAAAAACCAATCTTTCATTCGCACCAGGTTTCTTTATCTGTAGCCCTTTTGGGGGACAAAGAGGTTCATTTGGTATTCCTCTGTTTCCACCAAGTACTTTTTTCTTGATACAGCTAGAAAGCTTCAATCTTGGGGTGCAAGTTAATATAGTTTTCTCCGAGAAGCATCACCAAATAGAGGGGTTATAGAATCAGAAGGCAAGAAATGGGTAATCGCAGGAATTGTGATTTGATCCCCTCTGAGGTCGATATCCACGAAGCTGTGAGAGGATTACATAGAGGACGATGAGGGGGCCTGTTTGACCACTTCAACAGAGAGGGAATCAAGGATACCAGAGAGATTGGCGTGCCCGGCGGCGCGAGAAAGTGTCGGCTGGCGAGAACATGCCATTACGGTTGCGTTTGGGGGTTCTTCACTCCTTTAGACCTTGAATCAGTATTCATACGCCATGTTGAGGGAGCAAATTGAGTTCAAAGCAGTAGTAGGTTAATGTTATTCCTATTTATGTTATGTGAACTAAACAAAGGTAAGGGAATTGACAGAAATGCCCATGCCAAAACTGCACGTGATTGCACATGCAGACTTAACGCCCCATTGTTAATGGACATCCAATTTTGGAGTCATTTGCAATGATTTTGTTGAGAATATGGGACATTATTGCAAAAGTTTCAAATACGGGGAGCAAACTGTAAAAACCATAGGATACAATTTTGTACTTGGTCCAAATTTTTTGGTCAACGAGGAAATGTCGGATTTGATCTGTGATGGTAGTAAGTGAGATGGTGGTGGATGCGTAAAGTGGGAAAGAAAAATTCCTTTCAGGTGAGCGGTGGAGGAGATCGACAGTGAGGCTAAGAGACTTGACAGACGATGGTGGTGCTTTGTTTGTGGGGCTATATGTGTTAGTTTTACGGTGGTGGTGCATGGTTGGTTTGGTGGGCTGCGGCTGTGATGAGTTTTTTAATTATGGTAGTGGTGGTAGAGGCGGGTCTGTGGGACAATGTGTGGATTTTTTTGTGGTGGCTGGTTGTGGGACTAGGTCGTGTGGGTTTGGTTGTGGTGATGGTGGCGGCGGTGGTGTGGTTGCTTGGTACCGCTAATGGTGGTGGATTGGTTGTATTATGGTGGTGGAGGGGATGAATGAGGGATAGAGAGGGTGTCGAAGGAAGCCACGCAGATGTGGATTTAACAAGTTAAATGACGCCCTTGTCCTTAAAAAAATAAAAGCCATCTGGTCAAAGGCAAGCTTGACCGTGGTTACTCTATTAGGAAGTTTGGGATTCGGGTGTGCCAAACACTACAAGAAAAGAGGGCATTAGCGACGGACTTTTAGCGACGGACAAAATTCCGTCTCTAAAAAAGTTTTCAGCGACGGAAAACACCCGTCGGTTTAAAGTCCGTCGGTAAAAATATTTAACGACGGAATAATTCCGTCCGTAAAAAAACTGTCGGTGAAAGTAGGGTTTTGCCGACGGACTTTTACCGACGAGTATTTTCCGTCGGTAAATGCCTTAAAAAGATCAGATCCCCTTCTTCTTTTCTTTCTCTCGTTGCTCTCTCTCTCTCTCTCTCTCACCGGCGATTTATCCTCCGTCGCCATCCCCGGGAACCTAGCCCCCGACGGAATAATCCTGCCACCGCCACCGACGCCGCCACTGCCGCCCATCTTCAAAATTGAAGGACCGCCGCCACCACTGCCGCGCCGCCCATCTTCAAATCCGCCCATCGGTAAAAATCATCTTCAATTGTGGAGCTCTGTTAGTATTTACCTTTTCTTATTGTTGCATCTTGGTATTTTTACCATTTTCATTCGTATCATGTTCATTAGATTACTACCATTTAACATACTTGTTCATCGTGTAACCAACATATGGAGGACGTCAATCATATTTTTTGGAGCTATGAATTTACACAGAAAATTTGGTAGCTAGGAAATGTTTGATAAGTTGAGGGTGTTCATTCAATGGTAGTCAGGGAGGCATGTGTTGGGGCATGCTGTTGCACACTTTAGAGGCAAAAGCTTTCAGGCAAAGCTTAGGTAGTCAGGGAGGCATGTGTTGCGAAATTGATAAGGGAATTTTAATTGATTGATTGTTTTAGTAAATGAAGCTGTAATGTCAAACTTAGAGAGGAACTCTGCTATACATTTGTACTTATAATTCTTTGGGCACAACTGACGATGGTGAGA
Organism: Escallonia rubra; assembly: GCA_033065855.1. Classification (NCBI taxonomy): domain Eukaryota; kingdom Viridiplantae; phylum Streptophyta; class Magnoliopsida; order Escalloniales; family Escalloniaceae; genus Escallonia; species Escallonia rubra. Next base: position 210,349 of record JAVXUO010003180.1, on the reverse strand, counting down.
AGTTTTGGTTACTCAAGAATTCATGGGGAAATAGCTGGGGCTATGATGGATACATTAGAATTGCAAGGGATGTTGCTGCCAAGGAAGGGGAATGTGGCATTGCCATGATGGCTTCATATCCACTTGCTTAGATTGAAACAACTGGTGCATCTTCGTGATCATTTCTGATCCATAGGTGCAATCCCTTTGAACAACTTCTAAGTGGTATATGTAATAAAACAGTTGATATTTTTGGTCTGTAATCTGTTATAGGCCCTGACATAAAATTCGTACGAATAACTCTTGTTACGACTTCCACTCTACCATTTCAATCCAAATGTACTTGACAGAAAGTATGGGCTTCAAGAACTTCCATGCAAGCAACATTTTTCTTTATCTATTTTTTGGATGCCAGTTCCACTTTCTTGACGCAATCAATCCAAGCTCTCTTGATATGACACCAAGAGACTAAACGTACCAACTACTCTAGCTGAAAACGACTTGCCTATTATAGGATGATTTTTCTCCCAGGTAACTTCTTAGGTATTCAGTATTATTAGCATGAGGAACCAGTTAAGCAAGGCAATCTTAAGCTACAAGATAAATACCTAGATATGAGTACACTTGGTTATGTACCTCTGCAAGTACCAAATTGTCAATTTAGTACCTTTATGTTCAAGTTGCAGGCGTAGGATTCAAATCTTCATTTATATGACATTGAGTCCAAGCTTTAAGTCTAGCATAAATACCGATATTCAGAGACATTATAATAACCCAGAAGCAGAGGGGCTATCATTTCCCCTTTCAGTGGGGAATGGCAGCACCATTGGTTCGTTCACGATCATAATAATGCATTATCTTGTTTCATGCACAATGACTTAATGAAGTTTATGTACGTATAGAAGGAAAACATCACTCTATACTTCTAATTAAGTCGGGAGTCATAGTCTAGTGGTCTAAGTATGGAGTGTGTGGGAGCAAGCCTTGGTGAAATGGTAAGGTTTCTTTACCATGAGCTGGAGGACCAACCATCATTCTTATAACTTCCCTGTTCAAGGAGCCTGGTTTACTGGGCTGCCCTGGTAACCTACATAGCTATTCTACCGCCAATTGAGTTTGACCTCAATAATTTGAATGTTATGACTGCCTGGTCTATGCTTAATAGCCCTAACACATTTGGTCTGAAATGTTATTTTGCTTGCCTGGCTAGCTGCCTGTTTTCTTATAGCACCTTACCATCAAAGATGCTAGGTCCTCAAAATCAGGAAAGAGTTTGATCCATGCTAAAAATGTAACTGAGAAGGACACATATGTTAAAGGTCCTGAACTAGTAGGTCCTTTTGAGCATGTACAAGATGAATTCAGAAGAAGTAAAAGACATAAGACTGATAAGATAAAACATATTGCCATGAAGTACCGCTACATTCGGAGAATGGTGTAAAAAAAAATGTAAACTCGATGTTGAATATCTTCCAACTAAGTTAAACAGCTAGCGCGTGGAAAAATATTCAACATCTCGAGACAGATGGGATTATTACCGATAATTTGAGGTCAATGTGGTTTCATTTTTAGTGCAATATAATCTGGAACTAGTGGGGGGTTATCTACCTAGTTCTTAACAAAATTTCATCTCTAATGTGCACTGTTGCTTTTTGCAACAAAGTAAGGCTGAACTATTTGTTATTAATGAGTTTTCATGTTAAAGTAGGTTAAATGGCTTCTGCTTCAATTCGGTGTAACACTACTTGTTATCATACTATAAGTAGTGTAAAATCATCTTCGATTGAATAATCATCGATTGGTTTTTCATGTTAAAGTAGGTTAAATGGCTTCTGCTTCGGTGAACAGGGACGTTTCAGTCAACAGGCATTTCTTCAAGGTCATGATGCCTGGTTTTGAGACAGAACTTGTATGTCATCCCGCTTTCTCTATGTTTTCGTGTGTGTTAAAAGTTTTATCTTTGGTTAAAAACTTACATGTCTTATAACTGTATTATGAATATGTTAGGCCATACCGGTAGCATTTTGGCGATTGCTCACCACGTTGAGATTTGAAGCAACTTTAACCAGCTGTAAGGGGTCATGGCTTGTTAAATTGAAGAAGAAGGTTGGCGAAGAGGTTCTTTGCTTCGAAGAGGGTTGGAACGAATTCGTGCAACAACATGACCTCCATCTAGGAGACTTTGTAGTCTTTCAACACATGGGGCAAATGCGTTTTCAAGTCAGCGTGTTTGATGAAAGCACTTGTGAAAAGCCTTTCCCCTAATGTACATTTTGAACAATGTTGCGAACATTGACTATTGATCGATGATTTTGAACAATATTGTATTATTGATCGATGATTTTGAACAATATTGTATTATTGATCGATGATTTTGAAAAATATTGTATTATTGATCGATGATTTGTTTTAATCGATGATTTTAGATTGTTAATCGTGCATTTGATATACTGAGATTGTTGACGGAGGATGGGACTCAATTGGTTTGAATTTTTTATTACAGGTTTGGGCATTAAAAAATAAAAAAAAATTAAAAAAATGACTTTAACTTTTAGCGACGGATTAATTCCGTCGCTAAATATTGTATCCCGTCGCTAATTTCGTAAAAAGAAAATAAATTAAAGTACGTAAAACATAATTAGCGACGGATATTCCGTCGCTAATTAAGTGATAAATCCGTCGCCAAAAGTTCTATATTAGACGACGGATTTTATAATTCCGTCGCAAAACTTTTAGCAACGGCCTTTTATACGAGGGACTTTTAGCGACGGTCATTCCGTCGCTAAAAGTTTTAGCGACGGAATATAGGCCTTTAGCGACGGGAAAATCCGTCGCTAAAGACCTTATTCCTTGTAGTGAAAGTTGAAACTTTTAGATATGGGTGCCATTGATCCCTAAGTTAGAAGCATTGAGTTGAGTGCAATTAATCCTTTTTTGATAGAAAAGAAAACGTAACATGACATCGTGCATCTGTCATATAACACAAAGATAAGCTTTTAGATAGTCATCCGAGAGTTTGAAATATAATATAAGTTGCATAAAAACTTGCAGTGCAGTGTTTATACGGCTCTTATAAATCAAAAGTTTCATTCATCAAAGTTTGTTAAAATTTGATGGTTAACTCAAAAGCATGCTTTTAAGAAAGACAATGTCACCATGTATAGGAAGCGCATCAACCACTTATTTCTAGGTACCGTGTGTACAATTTAATACTCGCCCTTAAGTGAAACGCGAGATTAGGTGATTGTAAAAGAACATTGATAACCTCTATTTGGATTACGGTATGTGGATGAGAATAGAAATAAGTTGTGGGCTTGACTAGCGTGTCATTTTAAACAACCAACAGTACCAATCATGTGCATTTCCATAATTGTGGGCTTATTCAGACCGAGATTTTTGATATTCTTAGTTATCACCTAATTCCCATTGTTTCTCGTTAGGACGAGTATTAAGTTATATCCCACGTTGAACGGTTGCAGGTAGTGGGCTAGATCTGGTACCATATTAGAATTTGGTGTCTAACCTATAACATGCTTGTAGAAATAAGAAGCAGATTTACGTCTTAATTATGTTTAGCCTATGTCGATTACAATTTAACATAATTCAGAAAACGGCCGCATTGTTGAGGCATAATTCTTTGAAAAGAAATTGGTTGCTACCTCGGTTGAAAGAATCTTCCTTCTACCCCCTATATAACGACAATCAATCGTCTCTAAATATTTTTAGTGGCTTTTATTTAGTGACGCTAAAAAAGTACTGTTAATAATTGTCGCCGAAAGTGTTAAAAAAAAGGCCACTAGAAATATTTAGCGACTGTTAGTTGTCACTATACACGGGGTTGGAGGAATATTCTTACAACCCGGATATGAGACAAAGTTCTAATTTTTTTTATAAAATTTAGCGTAACATAGCCGTATATATGCCTTGATTGCATGCTTAACATGCTCTGGCAAAGAGATTATGACTGTCAAAATTTAAGCAAGCAGCTGTAAACTTCGGAACACTTTATGCAGAACAACTTCTTCACTTTGAGAGCATGCGCACCTTTAAGTCTTTAAGCATAAACTTCCGATCCACGCATAAATAGAATATGTTTATACAATTATAAGTGCAAATGATATATTTTCCAAAGTTGGCCGGGCAATGGGAGGCGGATCAAGTTATCTGGCCAGTACTTGCTGCATAAGTTACTCTACTGGCTTGGCCACTCTCCAGTTAGTCGATCCTCTTCAGCTTCAAAGCACTGAAAAATGGTGCCATTGTTGATATCGAAACAATATATCATCGCTATGAAAAGATGCACTTAGGATCAATATCTGTTCGTATGTAAAGTATACAAAAAAAAAAAACTTACAACGTTGAAAAGTGAAAGAGATAACGGGGTGTAAATGAAAGATGAGTTGGAAATATGTTTAGCGTTGACCCCCTATTGTATTATTATCCTTCCACCTCATTAGATTTTTTCGCGTCTATTACATCACGTTATTTTTATCACCGTTGCACCGAAGATTTTCGCATCTCAAAGGAGGATTCACCAACAAAAGACTCCGCATTTACTGCTGAAAAGGGCAAATATAAACTTTTATGCGAGGATGCCATTTTGCAATGATTAGTGACAAGCAACACCATGCTTTGATGTTCAAGGGATCCTGATACTTATAGGTAAAGCGTACCTGAAGTTTCACGGAACTAAAAAATTATCTGCAGCTAAGCTGAGGGGATCCATTGCGTAAGTATATATCGTTTGTGAAAGTTTTCAACCCATAATCAATTTGGCAACAAGGGGTGAGACGCACATAGCTTATAGGTTAAACTCTCTTATTTCAATCCCCCATGTCGAAGTATATCTCAACGTGTGGCTGACTTTCTTTTTCAGTGATTCAAATACGTGGATGAATTGATTTGGACGACGGTAAATATTTAACTTAAATTATTTGTAGGACTTGATAGACTCAACTCTAATAGCATGTGAAAGCATCCAACTCAAGTTTAGTTGGCAATAGATGGAGAGGCAGGGGCGGATCCAGAAAGTGTAATCGGGGGGTGCCAAAAATTCATAAAAAAGAATTCATGGCTAACATGAAAAATTTAAGAAGGTTTAAGTTCACATAAAACATGAATAATAAAAAACATATTATAATTATCGTCACTATTAAATACATTAACTATAGAATAAATTGCTTAATTTGACTACTAACAATATATTTTCACTATACATAGTGATTAAATTAATTTACTAAGGTTAGTCAACAATAAATTACTAATTTTGTATGAAAGATGCTTACTCCTTACTATATAAATATATTACTAATGTGATTATCACTTATATCAGTACATTAGTCACGTATAAGTTAACAAATTATAAGAATTGAAACTAAAAAAAAAAAGAACTAACCTTAATCTATTATTGTTTTTTGGCAATCTAGAAATTTAGAATTTGGGATTTGGAACAATGAAGATAGAGTAAGAAAATAACAAAGACAAAGACTATGGTAGTCGGTGGCACAAAGAGTTAAAAAACACAAATAAAATGAAATATTAATAAATTAATATTACAATATAATGATATTTTTATAAATATTTTACATCCTTTAAATATATTTATCCATTATCTAAGAAGCAATTTTGTTCTTGAACCAAAGGAAAATTACACTATAAAACAAATAGAGAGAAACGACAAAAGAAATCAACCTACACAAGGATACTCAGAGGAAGACCCAACAAATTAAAGATTGCTGCAAAATTCCTTGTTGATGCAATTGAACTGAGATCCAACTCCATTGCATCAATCTTTGCAGTTGGGATTTCCTTCAATATTTACTTAGTTGACCTTCCTTCCAGTAGATGTTAAGAAATTTCACAAATGTTGAGGGGTGCCATGCCCCCCCCCCCCCCCCCGGTCATGGGGGTGGTCCGCCCCTGTGGAGAGGCGCACAAGACATGTAGTAATTGTTTTCTTTCCATTGCGGAATTATATTCGACACGTTCCGTCACGGGTGGCTAGAGTTCTTTTGAGTGGAACTTATATGTTAAAGTAGATGACTTATATGCTGAATTCTTGTATATCAAATTTTTAATACTGAATTATGTATGAATGCTTCACCGACAGAATCTGATGATATCACTCAGTGGATGGGTTTCTCAACAAATGACAGCTTTGGCAAATACCTAGGAACTACTCTGGGCGTAGGACATAACAGGAAAATCTTCTTCCAAGAACTTATCCGGAAAATCCACAATAGATGTGCGGGCTGGAAAGGGTGCCTTCTCAATAAAGCGGGCCGAGCCACCCTCATAACATCAATACTCACATCCCTCCTCATATATCACATGCAGGTGTTTCTCTTCCTCAAGTATGTTATCAAAACTATTAACTCAATCATTAGAAGTTTTGGTGGTCAAGGTATTCACTGCCTTAACTGGCACACTCTATGTGCCCCTAAATATCTCAGTGGTCGGGGCTTTAAGGATATCTCTCTCTTTAACACACTCTTTTGGGCAAAATAAGCTAGAGAATCTGGCATGAGCTGGATGGTCTGATCGCTCGAGTAATGCTTGGCAAATACTACAATCATTCATCTTATTTACACAGCCCAAACCAAGGAAATTTTTCTTGGGGTTGGCGTGGTATTGTGGCAGGTCGACAGGTAATAAAAAACGGCTTACGCTGGCAAATTGGCACGGGCTCTCAGATCTTAATCTGGAACGACTTTTGGATCCCTAATTCTGATAGAAAACTGAACCGAACACCGACATTCGCACAGACCCAACAGACAAGGTTCAAAGTCTTATTTCTAATGGCTCTTGGAATGAACACCTTCTCAAATAATTTTTTTGCCTTGATCTGGTCCAAAAAATGTTGGCCATACATATCTCTCATCATTTAATTGCCAACTAGCGGGTGTGGAGGCACACATCGTAGGGTTTTTACACCACAACCTCGGCCTACCAGAAATTACATCAGGAAATTTTTTTAAAGCTACTTAGTAGGGGAGCAATCAAGGAAAACCCGTGCTCAGCTCGCACCTGGAATATTGTATGTGGTCTCTGCCTATTCCCCTCAAAATGATCTTCTTCATTTGGCAAACCCTATGGGATAGACTTCCCCTTCTTACAAATCTTAGCATCTTCAATCTGTCAACAGCCAACCTCTGCCCCTTTTGTTTAAATGCATCGGAAACGTTGGATCACATTTTCTTTCTCTGCCCAAAAGTGAGACCTATTTGGTTTGGGGGGCCAACAGGTCTCAAAATAGATGTTATTAGGTGCCCTTTCCGTGAATGGCTCATTGCCTGGTTTATGTCAACCAAACTTAAAAGCACTTTTAGGCGCCAAACTATTTACATATCCATTACACTTTGGTGTATTTTGACTCATATAAACCACCAAATCTTCCGTCAATCACCATTTAGCCCTAACATCGTTATACAAAATATACAGGACATGTCTACCTTAATCACGTGCCCAGATATTACTAAAAACATTAGGCATAATCCTCACAATACTACTAAGCGTCTAGCCCTACCTTACATAATTCATTGTGATCAGAACTCGTGCTCATGTACCAACGTAGAACCTGCATCTTTATACCTAGCAATTTGTTTTGATAAAGATCTTCTTAAAGCAGGAGTGGGGATCACTGTCTTGAATCATCACAAAATTCGTTGTGGCTTTGCGGCAATTTCTATATTAGCTTCAGATTGGATAACTGCTCAAGCCAAGGGTTTACTATCTGTTGCATCATGGGCTCAACGAAAAAAGATTATTCACATCAAATCTTTACTGGCTCAAAATTTCTTCTTTCCCAGATGACAAATATTGAAGATGTTGCAGATCCAGTGGCACCGGTTTTATATGACTTATGTTACATAATGAACGATATGCACTTTTGTAGTATTGACAAGGCACTACCCATGCAGCTGAAGGAGGCCATCACTCGCATCTTTTGCGTGTCATGCCCGCATTACTGTATATCAAGATTGGGTAAACGAGCGTTTATTGCGTTGAGATCTAAATCCTTCTTTTGTTTAATATGTAATAACTTTTGTTTTGTTTTTGGATAACTGTATAAATATCTGCATAGCAGCTGGCAGAACTCTGTCACTAACATGTTATATGTAAAACTGAAATGGTTTATCTTTGGAAAACTTTGTAACCTTTTGATTTCAATGCAATTCTCAATTTTCTACCAAAAAAAAAACAATCAACACCCTTTTGGTGCCTTAAAATTCCAATGTATAAGCATATTAAAAATGGAAATGAGGATTATATGTAAAGCTGTTATATGAGAATTCAAACTCGGGGCCTTGAGATCATTCCTCAAGATCATTTGCCACTCAATCACCCCTTGGGGTTGGAAATGAGGATTGCCATTCATGTAGAATTACTATCAAAACAATTTCCCTTTTCGTACTGCAGCAAAAACTATACCACCCACTTTCACCAAGCTAATATTGTCACCAAACAATTCTCGGCATGGCTAACCGTTTGGTTTGATCTACGTCTCCTGCTCTAATGAGAGCACTGTAGAAAAATGTATCACTAACAAACATTTAACAATGAAAGAAATCCACAAGAGTCACTGAAAATGTTGACATATACTACGACAAGAGCATGCGTAACGTTATGGAAATGTTATCATAGCCCAAATCGTAATCTTGTAAAAGGCGGGGATCTTGATTCCTTAGAAGAACTTCTAAAACGGATGAATGGTAACTTTTCTTGCGACCGTCTCCCCACCACCCCCGTACATATGTAGGTGTATGATTACATACCTGGAAAAATTAACACACGTTTTGCCTTTGATGATACCTGTACAAGGGAGAAAATGCCCAATGGTACAACTATGCCACTTCTGCTCCTTGTTGCTCTCAACTATATATACAGTGCATAGATTTGCTTGATCTTCCGTGCTTCAATTGTAAAAGAGCGCCGTGTGACTATAATCGCCGAACCTCTACTGAATATTTAGTGTAAAAGGAGCTCTGGCAACTCCATTAGAACAAACCGATTTTCCCAGCACAAGAATGCGAAAAAGAAGTAAACCCTGGAGCGTTGTCAATCTATAACGGGTCCTGTAAGAGGCCAGGAACACTCTCCTAGATTTGCCTCTTAAGGAGGATACTAAAAAGTTCGAACTTCAGAGTAATAGGGTTCTGCAAATTTCATGCTATCATTCACAAGTTCATTGAAAGTCACAGAGAGAGAGAAACTCAAAGCTTCATATAATTAAGGTGCTATATATTAGTTATAGACGTAATGAATACAAAAGGCTCCTGTAACTGTACAAGTGACCATCTGCTTCTGGTCATAACTCGACCAGATTCGCGCTTTACATTTTTCACTCTGGTAACCTTTTACTATCGGCTTGCACTACCCGTATGATCAGTGGGATCTCCCCTCGTGCTATGTAACTACGAATTTTTCAAATGCTGCTTGTACGTCTCCGTTAGCCATCTCACTATTCTGTTGTGATGCATTAGCATTTTTTACTACTTTTCCCGATGATTGCATCAGCTTGTTTGTTATGCTTCGACAGTTGATCCAGTATGCTGAACGATAAAAGATGGTAGGTCTCTTATTCGATATCCACTGCCCCAAAATGAGGCTAGAGAAAGGCCCATGATAGCCATGGCAACAACAGAACACGCAGGGGGAACCGCTTGACTGCTCCCAAGGAATTGAGAGGCAAGAAGCCCAGCCAGTGTGGAACTTTGCATACCAGTGCATAACGAAATTGTCCTGCATACTTCTTCTTCTTGCCTGCCACAAAACCAAATTTTCAGAGGAGAAATTTTGAACTACAACTATCTAAAGTATGACTGAGAAACAGTTGAAGTCGGATCATGACAACACCATTGATTACGTGATAAGGAAGAAGATAACAAGAAGCCGGAAGAAGTGCACAGAGATCGGTAGCACAACGATAAGTAAAAATGTACAAGTGGGAACATCAATAATACAGAGAGCTCAACTCATATACTAGAATGTCTGAAGCAATTTTAAGCAAGTACGCAAAGGGTGATCAGTAGCACACTGCAAGTAGAAACGTGAGTATGCACAAGACGAAAAACTATAAATTTAGAAGTTGACTGCTTAAAATTCAGCGTCTCTCTCCCCCATCCCACTCTCCTCATCGATGCAAGCAATGGCCATGGGAGAACTTAACCTAAAAACATAGCTGTCCAGGTGAAGGAACCCAGCCTGCTGCTAATGATAAGGACTGCATCATTCGCCTCTCTTTAAACCCCACAAGCACGTCAGCCACTGTTGAAGTGGACACAAGGGCATGATGCAGGACCGACAGGACTGGGCACAAGGCGGAATAGATGCCATTTGGTACCAAAAGGCCGCCACCCTTTGGGTCCTCTTCTCCTCCCCTTCTCTCTCAAGCAACCAAAGATCATAATGTTAATAGCCATAGACTGAACCCAATTTCCTGATGTTCGACTTCGAATCATACTTGGAAGAAATTTTTCTGGATCAGAGTACGGAGAAGAGAAATAATTAGGACATGACACTTACACGCCACCATGGAAAGTCTTGTTATATGGCACGATGACATCTAAACATATCACGAAGGTACTAAACCTGCGGAAACCATACGACTTCGAAGGGGCACAGCGATGACAAGTCCAGCATTGTTCGAGTACAAAGGGAAGTCGATGCTATAAACAGAGCCTTAGAGCCTTGTAAGAAGGAACTTATAACAAAATTGGCTTTAATTTCAACTTTCTTACTTTATTAATCATTGAAAATGAAGTATCTGTGGGCATAGACAATGTGAAAAGATCCTGCCTGTGCCTCTAGGTACAAGTATGGATTTTGTTCGTGGTAAAAGGTTTGGCTAGATTTACCTTAACAGTTCATCTTTTGTACATGCTATAAGTTCATGCCAAATCCACAAGTGTCCAAAACTGGTCGAACACAAGTACAAGACAAAGAACCCAAATTATATTTTGAACGCATCACACATGCATCGTCAATGCATCCAAGCATGTCCACAAAATGCCTTCCGATATGGTTAAGTAAACTTGTTATAAGCGTCTGTGACTCTTAAAAATCAAGACAAGAGACAACATGGAGTCACACCATTTTGTGCACTAAGGCAGTGTCAATAATGTCTGGAAGAATCTCAGCAAGCATATACCAGCACAATATACCATCTATCCATTTTAGGTAATAGGACATAAAAGTGGCTCAGCATCTTAAGCATATATCTCACATAAAAGCATCCCTCGTCATGAAGTAACACATTAAGAATGCTTGACATATCCGTAGGTACAAAAACTGTTCGAAAACGATTGAAAGGGTGTAAGGCCAATGAAAAAAGAGGGAAAGGCAAATGAATGCTGATCCTCATAAAACTTAATTATATAAGGAACAGAATCTAATTACCTGAAAAGAGGAACTTTGGAGATCCAGTAACCCAAGGTGAATGCTACTGCGTGAAATGCCAATACAGGCCCAACTAATCTCAGACCCTCTGCAGAAAGAATTTGGCTCCGGTTAATTGCAAGAGGGCTGCCTATACAAATTGATGTGCAGACCATTGCAACCAATGGCATGACAGGTCGAAGAACAGATACAACTGGTTTTGCATAAGTGTTGAGTACTAGACCAAGAGTGACCGGAACAAGAACTACCTGGAAAGTAAACGTTAAGGAAAACAGATTGAGGAACAATAACCTATTGATCCAATTAACATGCAGTTACGTACCTGTAAAATCGATTTTGACATGGCAACTGCATCAACTGGAACAACAGAGCCAATGAGAAGGCCTGTTAAAAGAGGAGTAACAAGAACGGATGCAATGGTGGTTGAGCTAGTCAAGAGAATGCTCAAAGCCACATCCCCTTTGCTCAAGAAGCTGGCATAGCTAGATAGCTGAGCCCCCGCAACACAAGACATGAGAACAAAACCGGCATAGAACATTGGAGACATCCCAAATGCTTGCGCTACAAACACCCCAAGGATTGGTTTCAGCACATACTGAGCTATAAACCCAACTGATAGCGGTAACGGTCTGCAAACCATGCACAACAAAAGAAATTAATAACGGGTGCAAAATATCGCCAGATAATCAGAATTTTCAACAGGAAGAAGACATGATTGACCTTTTAAAAGCGAGAGCAAAATCATCAATAGATAGTCTAATCCCAATTGACAACATGATACCTCCAAGTGCAGGCGCATACAATTCCTTGGACACCCTGCAAAATTCCAAGATTAGTGAAGTTCCAGGCGAATAATTAACAAGCTACTTAAAAATCCTAAATACTATGCAAAAAAACAAAATCTCCAAAATAATAACTTCTAAACCTAGAATATTTCATGAGGCTGAATAATTAATAAGAGTCACCATAAAAACAATTCAACATACGAGAATATTCCCACATTCTAAAGCCCAATGTTACCTTAACACTGGTAACCCCAAAAGAGGACACCTTTGGAAAATATTAAACTAGCACTTAAAGTAAACAAGAAATACACGTACTCTAATGAAAACATTATACAGCAAACGTTACACGTCAAAGATATATAACCCTTTAGTTAAGACAAACAAAATGGTAAGCTTATCATTAATGCGATTCCATCAGTGGAGAAATTCTGACCAGGTGAACGTGGAAGGCTGAGCAAGGGCAGCAATTGCGGTGAGAGCAACGACGAAAGGGAGCATTGCGGAGAGAATTTGCGACGAATCGGCACTTATAGCGGCTTCAGGAACACTGTTAGGGTTTGTACCAAACGAAAGCAGCGTGAAGTTGCCTTCTCTCCGATACAACCCAACTTTACCAATAAACGGATACGACGTCGAACAGGCACACGCCGATAGGGAACCATTCGAGCTCCTCGAAATCCTCGTAATAGGCACGAAACGGAGCGAGTTTCCCCTGAAATTCCGGAAGGAAATCGAATTGGAGGGTATAAGGCTGGGTTTGGAGGTGCTGAAGTGTGAATTGATCGGCAGCGTGAAAGTAACAGAAGAAATCGCCGCCATTATAGAGAGAAGGAGAGTGGGTTGGGATGAGAGAGTGGAGGCAGAGGCAGAGGCGGAGATGGCTGCGGCGGAGTGGGGTTGGCTCCGCCGGAAGGGTTTTGGTTTCCCGGCGAGGTGGGAGAAGCAGAGGAGGAGAGTGAGGATGAGGTGGGGCGATACTTTTTGTATATTTAATTTAATTTGAAAGAGGGTTTATTTTAGGAAGAGGGTGGGTGACGTGTTGGACTGTGGCACCGTTAGTTAATTTTATGATTTTTTTGGTATTGTACGGTGGGGAACGTGCAGAGCATCAAAGCTTCACTTGTACCTCCTGGCTTTTTTGCGGCAATTTGTGCTGGTACGAGTTTTTTACCTAATTAATACATATTTAATACTTAATTACCAATATACACCATTTTGAAACTTATTTACCCGCATACCACACTTTTAGAAATCGCTGTTTGAAACCACGATTTCAAGATAGAAATCGCTGTTTGAAACAGCGATTTCTACTTGATTTTTATCTTAAAGTAGAAATCGATGTTTGAAACCACGTTTTCAAGGTAGAAATCGTTGTTTCAAACAGCGATTTCTACCTTGAAAACGTGGTTTCAAACAGCGATTTCTAAAAGTGTGGTATGCGGGTAAATAAGTTTCAAAATGGTGTATATCGGTAATTAAGTATTAAATGTGTATTAATTGGGGAAAAAACTCGTGCTAGTACCATACTAGGATGGAAACGGAAAAATGTCGCTAAATATATTTTAACAAAAAATAATTATCACAAAAAAATTTAGTAACTGTGACAAAATATTTTTTGTAATAATTTTTTCACTAAAACTATTACAATAGAAATGTTGAACAGTAGAAAATCTTTATACCTAAAAATTCTTTTTTGTATCAAAGAGTGTGAGCGGGTGTATTTTCTTATGCATAATTTAACGATGTTTTTTTTATGAATTGACAAATGTTTTTAGTCTTCAAGTGCAAGTAATAAAAAGTGTGTTGGTAAATTAGGTAACAAAAAATATACCTATGTTATAGCAGAAATTTATGTTTTAGTATAAGCCCGTGGAGGGATGAATGTTTTTAGCATACTTTTGCTATTATTTGTTATACAAAAGTGATTATTGTTTAAGCAGTGTCATTTTAGTATATGCTGGAAAAGGGCTATTTTTTACGAAATTAGTTGAGCTATAATTTACGTTAAAGACGATTTTTTTGTAAAAATTAGAAGAAAAAAAATGTACAAAAACGTTACTCAACTTTGAGTCATCTTTGAATAAGTACTTGCAACAATAACCCAGAATAATTAAGGAACAAATTTTAGCTGCTACACGAGTTAAAGAAATCTTACTCCAACTCCGTATATATTGACAATTAATAGTTACTAAATATTTCTAATGACTTTTCTGGTAACAGTTTTAGTGATAATTTTTAGCAATATTTTTTTAGTCTTATTAAATAAGAGTCATTAGAAATATTTAACGACCCTAATTGTAACTATATGAGGAGTAAGAGAAAGATTCCTTCAACTCTATGAGGAGTAAGAAGAAGATTCTTTCAACTCGAACAGCAGTCAATTTTTTGCAAAATAAGTATGCAATTGTAATTATCCTTAGCTAGACCGGAAGATAACACTCTATTTACTTGATGGATGAATCAAACTTTCAGGAAAAACATAACATAGCCAAGATCATGCGGTACTAGACTACTTGCTACTGAGGCTACGAAGGAGTGATCATATATAAATATTGGAAATTAAAGCAGTATGGAAAAAACTGAACTAGAAAAACCTTAGTCGAATGCGTTGCACTCTTTCCTTAAGACAGTATTTGCTCCCTTAAAATTTACTTAGGGTAACAGCAAATCTGTCTCCCAAGATAAAACAGGCGAACAACAGATTGCAATCAACATGCAGAAATCTGAGAGAGAGAGAGAGAGAGATGATCTGACTATCAGTCCTATTTATAGTCACCAAAAGGTGCCTTGAACATGTTCAAACATTTGTGACAGTTAAGTGATTCTGGAGATGTCACTTAACAGTCACAATCTGTAGACACAACAAAGATGTGCAATATTTGAACGAAATGACACCATAAACAAGTGCCTTTCGAATTTAAATATATAAGAAATCTGTTTAATTTCACCAACAGTCACAAAATGTTTCGGTCAATAATGCAGCTCACAGTCTGAATTTGTAGCAAAAAGTTAAGGTTGGGCTCGGGGCGAAGTGTAAAGTGCGCCTAAAAGCGCCAGTAGCGCCTTTACGCCGTCGCCGGCGTGCGCGTGTGTGGTGCACCTGTACGAGTGCATGATCATGCATACCCCGTGTTTCTAGAACAATATGATATGTCACATGACCATTTAAATATCCTTAACATTTTTATTTCTCAAGTCAAGTGGGAACCCACATCATAACCACTTTCAACCTTATTAAATGTCAATTTTTGAGAATTAACATATTTCAAACCAATCAATCAGTATAATATGTAAAAAAATCAATCAATTTGCATATTATACGTTGTAGTATAATTTTTAATAAGGTAGGAATCAATTGCGAAAAATTACCAACAATAAATACTACACTGATGTACGAGGGTACAAAGGAGTGATCATATATAAATAAATACTACACTGATGTACGAGGGAAAGCAGGTCATATGTGGAAGGTAGAGAGCCAATGAGTAATGTTTGTACTGTCACAAAGCGCAAAGTTGTCAGGAGGGTGGGGAGAAGACCCAATGGATGCAGGAAGTATCCAATGGATTCGGCCGCGTCGCCAGTGTCCTAAAGGTGGTCACTCTTTTGAATGGCAAAGTACTGGCCACAGCAGTCGTCGTCGTGGGGGCTGCCGGCTGTAAAATACTCCGCTGACCGGCTCTCTCTCGCTCGCGCGCACAGTTGACACTCTTTCCAGGTGAAGAGACTACAACAAATTTCACCGAAGAAATTCATTTGTTGTTAGTGACAACACTTGCGAAATATAAATTTTTCGCGCGTTAGACTTTTCGGCCCAAAAAAATTACGAGCGATAGAGATGCTTGACTATAATATATAATATTGGGTAGTTAAAGAATGTGCTATACTTGCTCTAAGAAAAGGAAAAAAAAATTAAAAAATCAGAAGTCAAGTCATCGGGCTACTAAAAACAAAAATATTTGAACAATTGTCGAGTAGGTGTATGTGTTCCATTTGTGGCCGTAATATGATTACTACTGTTATCTGTTTGGAATAGTTCGAATATTTGTCTTTCCCTCTTCCTTTTATTTTCCTGATCTTGACTTCGATATTTTTGTGTGGTCCTTCTATATATTACTGTATTTGTTATTATCGAAGTTCTCATGCACTCGGTTGTTAAGTACTTGTTGGATACAGAAAGGTCTTAGTAGGATCCCAAACACATGTTTCATGGGTCCACTTCCGCTAGATTAAATAATGATGAACAGGTCCGCGTTTTAACCTGCAGGCATGCTTTGTTAAAAATAATAATAATTCAAAGAACTTCTAGTATAAAAAAATTTGTTTCGTCAGCCATATAAATAGCCAGACTACTATCCAAGAAACGAAAGAAAAGTCGTAAGAGTTATACTACAGTATTAAAAGTTCAAAAAATCGTGTTCTAATTAAAGAACAACCCAAAAGTGCAGAGAAGACAAGTAAATGCAAATAAAAGAAGACATCTTACGCAAGAACCAAACTGCTTTCATGCCAGATGAAAGTGGTGGCAATAGCAAGTGCAATGGTTATGCGATGTTGATTGCCTTTGCTCTATCTTGGACTTTGTTTCATCCGTTCCCTTAGTCCGTTTTTAAAGCTGAAATTTACAATAGTGTTCCATTGCAAAATGAATATCGTGGAGAATCCCAGTATTTTTCCAGATCCGATGTCTTAACACATCTTAACTGCATGCTTGCTTCTACGGTTGGAACTCAAAACTAATGACAGTGATTTTGCTATTATACTCGTTTGAAGGGAAGTTTGGTGATTGTGTTATATGCTAAGAAATTACAATCAAATAAGAAGATTTAGCGATGCTCCCCAAACTTCAATAACAGTTGCTCCGAGGCGTGCTTCATCATCCGTGTGTGAGGAATTGGTCTCCTTAAAAGGCAATTGGCGAGGGAAAGAAGATGGGAGGAGGAAGATGCATAGGTCGCGTTGGAAAAGAATTTGCAGCAGCAAAGACGAGGGGAGCCGGGTTTCCATGACTTTGATGGCCTTCAGTTTTGCTCTATTATTGTAGCAAGCACGGAAATTATTGACCACTCATTCATTGTCGATATTCAAAGTACTTAGCGCAAATAACTGACGATACTTTGAGTCACAAAATTTGGCATTCGTCCATCTCATGGCGTCTTTCAAGGACCAATTACCGCCTAGAATTTTGCACGAGGAGGCATACGCTAGCAAACTCAAAATGCGATCCATAGATCTCCGTCTTATCAGGACACGACACGAGGTGAAGGTGATAAAGCCATCACCACTGGGTTCGTAACAAAATGAAGACATGTTGATGTGGTACTTCAGTCCGAAGGGTGTCGTTAGGCCAACAGTGCATACAGGGTTGTGATGGACAAAACGTCCACCGAAGTTGCCCAGCGCTCCTAGAAA
This sequence comes from Escallonia rubra, assembly GCA_033065855.1. Classification (NCBI taxonomy): domain Eukaryota; kingdom Viridiplantae; phylum Streptophyta; class Magnoliopsida; order Escalloniales; family Escalloniaceae; genus Escallonia; species Escallonia rubra. The sequence goes on along the minus strand of JAVXUO010003180.1, from coordinate 192,776 downwards.
CTTGTCCCAACTAAGGCCTCGTTTGACGGAATTTTTTTTCCCAATTTTTTTTTTCAGTTTTGGAAACTGGAAAAAAAAGTCACGTTTGATAACCATATTTTTTTTTATTCTTTAGCTTAAAAAACCAGTTTTTAAACTGAAGAAGAAAAAAAAAACTCCAAAAATGAGTGTTTTTTTTCAGCTTCGGTTTTTTTTTTTGAGACTACCACCCTCCCACCGTCAGCAGCCACCATCGGCGATCACCGCCGGCCGACAGCCACCTCCGGCGACTGCAATCTGCCGGCGGCAACCTCAGGCGACCGCCGACAACCACCAGCCACCGCCACCGCAAACCACCACAAATAAAAACAGGGTTATCAAACACACAAAAAAAAAATTCAAAATAAAAACAGAGTTATCAAACACCCACTTGCTTTTGTAAAAAAAAAAATTAAGCTGCTCTTAAAATTTTTTTTTCCCAAAAACTGAAAACCAAATTTTTTTTTTTGTCAAACAGAGCCTAAATTGCTCACCCCATCCGAGGATAACTTCCACTATTCCACCGACTGGCCCCATCTCCGTACACACCATTTCCTATTCGCGTGTACAGTCCCAATCCCTATTACCATGTACATCCATGCATGTTTTTGGCTCAAAGCGCCTTCGGGCAGGGATCAGCGTATCATGTCACAAAAATAATATGCTACTTTCTCTGCAAATCGTAGCTATACTGCTTTATCATAGTGCTTATTACTTGCTTCTACTCTCTTTACAACAAAAATTCTTTCATATATATGTTCTAACTACATTTCATTTTTGTTTTGTCTCAGACGTCGGGATATGAGGATATCTAAGATACGGTGACATCAATTGTATATGACTTATGCCACATTTCTGAATAAATTTCATCATTATAGTATTATCAGGGCAGCCCCACACCTTCTGAAGGAAATGAAATCCTTTGCGCTTTTTGCATGCCAAGCCCGAACAACGGTCTACCAAGACTAGGTGTTTGACAACCTACGCAGCTAAAGGAACCAAAACCTAAAGAAACATGCCAAAAGAATCACGTTCACTACTACTACCGCTGGCCACCATAAAACTCGTTAGGTTTAAAAGAACATGAATTTTCTTGAATTGGGTACAAACCCAACACAACCCAACCAACCCAAGTTGGACCACTATCCTCAGTTGACTCATCTAGTCTAGTTAAACGATCACTAGTTAAGTTGACTCGAACCTTTTCAGTCGTCTTCTTTTCATGATTTGTGGTACAAAAATACTCTTTCCTCTAGTTCCAAGCTACTTGCAATATACAAGATTATATTAGAGAGATACTGGACATCTCTCAAATTTGAATTAGGCTATTTACTATTTTTTATTTCAACTCTAAATGAATTTGCACTTCATCTATGTTATGATTGACAATTTTTTAAACCAGCTCCGATATGATTATTGAATTTCAAGATTAATATGTAAAATGTGATGGGACCGAATCAAGATTGAGGGACAATCAAACTGTTGCACTTTTCCGTTCAGGCCGCAGTAGCGCACGTTGTGATCCTCTTCTGATGCCAAAACCCAAAAGTCATGATCTGGAATCCACTTTTGGTTTCCTTTACAACAATATTCCCAGATTTGGGGTTCTGTTGATCTGCAACGCAATCAGAGTGATAATGATTTCAGACCCTTGAATGCGGTTGATGAGGTTATCACCTGTAAATTATTGGGTATCTTCTATTCCAAAAGTAGGACCACAGAGGCAGTACTTTTGCCTTCAGTTCAGCGCCCAACTGCTGATGTAAATGCTAACTAACTAGTAGGATCGCAATAGTTTTCTAAGTGAAAAAGACTCTGGTCTGCTGGATGACGACCAGCTAAGAACTAGCAGGTAAAGCTACCAAGTAACAACCAAACCCCCATCTACCTCAGCTGAGCTCCAGCTGCTGATTTGTTGAAATAGTAATATCAGCACGATGGAGATTATATGATTTCGTCTGCGGTCAATAACGACGCCAAGTAAAACAAGGAAATTAAACTTACAACTCAGGGTACAGATTATTTTGACTTTAGATCAGAGAATTGTATCTTTTTAGTTTCCTTTTTCTTTTTCTTTAAGTCAAATCGTCACAACTTATCATCATAAGAGAATTTAGAAGGAAACTATTTACACCCTTCTAACTGGTCATTAAAATTTAGCTCAATTTGCACAAGGCAAGGTCGGAAAAAGAAAGGCCGGAAAAGTGCCAGCCCCAACCATGTAGGCTAGATCCTTCCCCACCCAAAACTATAATTCTTGGCATGTTAAGAATCTGATAAGAGGCTAGGATTATTGACGGTGGTGTGGGGAGGGCGGGAATGTTCTGTTGAAGGAACCAGCAAAGTTGTTTCCCAACCACCAAACCGCATAGTTGGGTAAGCACACTATCAATGAACCAGAAATAATGGTCGAAAAGGTATACTGAAAGACACTTGGCAAATGATGACCTAAACCAGATATAGTGTCAAGGTGAAGGAATTGAGTTGAATTCTGCATCTAACATTCTTCTCAGAAATGACAGCCGCATAATGAGATCTTCTTCTCAACATTATGAACCTACAATACAGGTTCCAAATTTCCGTGTATGTTCCTTTACCTTAGAACCAACTGAAGAAACTACCAAGTGTTGGTGCTGTAGTATCTGGCTGCCAAGCAGAGAAGACACCCAACTATAACTACACCTGAGATTTTTTCAGGAGCAAGGGAAGTCCTTTGCCTTCACATGATTTAGCAACTTATGTCTTTTATCTCAAAACTTGCTTATAGTACAAAGATTTAAAACCTAATGTTGGATATGATAGCATACACGACTCGTGTAAATTTTAGTTGAATATGCCCAACTCTCTTTCTTTGTTTCGTTTCCTGCTATTTTCACATAGAACAGAGACCATAGTCCATTGAATGGTAAAAATAAAGTCAGGAGCACCAGAAGTAGCGGAGGCCAATGAGAGTAAGCAAACCATAACAAATGCAAGATCGTTCTGAAGGATGCACAGACAAAAGCCGACAAATGAAACCAATTCTATTTATTATTTCTTCCATCATAGAAGTATGTATACCTTACCAACTAAACTTATACTACAAAAAGGAAGCGATCCAGCAACAATGTTTATGTCCATATTTAAAATGAATTCAACAGAGAACAAACTTTGACAAGTTTATACCTGATTACCTCCGTATCACTATGTTCTTCCGTCAATTGAGATATAGAAAACCGATGACTTTCAGTCTTGATCACCTTCCCTCAATTCAATTGACCAGTAATTGCCATATAGACAGAAGCTGGCACAAGCACTATACAAATAACCCGCAAGAAAACACACTGGAAGAAGCATAGGACTTGCTAAACCAGACTCTCCCGAAAAAGTGTACATACGAGGAATTGAAAACCCAAGACTTGATTGAGCTATCGTGCAACTTGAATCATCTTTACCAGACAACTTACAGAACAGCCCTTGCCAAATCTTTGTGATCAAGTTGATGTCTGAAGTTTCCAGATGCACTCTGCGTATCAGAAGCAAAATATATCACTTACTCTGTTTAGTACAGGTCTAAAACCAATACCAAGCATTTTAAGTGGAGAAAGTAATAACAGACAAGCAGCCAACCAACAGAATAATTACAATGAAGAATTGAAATGACCCACATTATAACCACTAGAAATAGATCAAATTGTAGAGCCAAGAAATAAGAAACTCAAAAGCGTACATATATGTGTCGAATGGGTTCACATGTACATGTACACGTAGTAACGCTAAATCTTTCAAATTCAACTTAGCAAAACTTCTAATGACAAATAGTCCAAATTTTCCAATATGGCACACATTGCAAGATCACAAGACTAGAGAATTCTTGACAACTCCTGCTGAAAATTGAAATTGGAAGTGGAACAAAACATTGAACTATGACACCAATAACAACTCTAAAGCATAAACTCCACAGCAGCAAACGCAGCCTAACAAGTGTATGTCATTGATTTCCTCATCAAGATTAGCAATTTACACTAAGAATTTGAATAGTCAAAAATTTAATTTAAGAAGAACCTTAGACACGGCACTGGCAATGACCCGCCCGCTCGCAAGATCCGGCAGCTGAACAGCCAAACAATCCCTCGGCGTCTCGAACGTAGACAACGAAAACTGCTTAGAAACAACACCAACATCGAAATAAATCAACCCGGAACTGGGAATATCCACCCGAATCTCCTTGACCGAAAACCACAGGAACAGGTCCTGGGCCGAAATCCCGGACAGGCCGCCGATCCGCCCGTAGGTCAGGGTTCCCGAAACGTTCCGGTCGTAGTGCAGCTCGTTCTCGAACTTGGCATTGCAGGCCTGATCCAGGTGCACCTCGAACTTTCCGGAGTCGTCGAACGTATACTCCTTGACACCCTTTGGCAGCAACCCTATGGGCAGCCCATGCGATCGAAGCACATCGTATATCGACACCACCTCGGAGCTCGAAAACGAAATGATGGCGAACAAAACCAACAGTCTGACAAACATGGCGTTGGGCTTCTTGGGTTCTGGGTGCGTGCTAGAGCATAGGAGACTGGTAGGTGAGCAAATATCGAACTGGGTATTTGGAGATGTGGGTCTTCTGGGTATTCCTCTTTTTGTGGGGAGGAGAAAATTTGGGGTTAAGGGTTTAAGGAGGGGAGGGAAGGGAGGGAGAAAATGGCGGAAAGGAGATAGCTTTGGAGATGGGAGGAGGTGGAGAAGTAGAAAGGAGACAGTATTTTGCCAGCAGGAATACAGAGGGGATTGATTGACATTAGGAGAATGATCAATTATTGGTGGTGAAGAGACCCTTGAGGGTGGGCCCCATTTGGACAAGGGGGATGAGGGCGTCATACTCTGCGAACCGGTCTTTGTACGGGTACGGGATCGGTCGATTTCGGAGGAGCCACGTGGGTTTTGGGAGGGGTGGTTTGGGAATTTCTGGTGGCGGTGGGGGGTCCCGCGTTGAGGTCATGTGGTGAAGTTGCTGCTGGTGGCACGTGGTGGAGGTTCACGCGACGGGATTTGGGCGTTACGCGCTTGTGTGGAGCGTGGGTGAGGGGAGGGCGGGCGATATGCATGCTCTCTCATGAGAGCGATAAGGACGGGATGGAGAGAGAGATAAGAAGGGGCGCATAAATAAGTTCGAAATTATTTTGGATTTCTGGTCATTTTGTCGGAAAATGAGGAATGATCATCAAATGGGGCACCAATCTTCCCGAATTTACCTGGTGAGTTCCGATTCTTGTTACGGCAGACTTTTAGCCACCAAAATTGGAGAGAGAGAGAGTATGTGATGATAAAACAGACCGTTAAGGAGCGAGAAACATATTTTTCAGTTATTTCTAGCTATGACAATGGATTATAATCAACCTTAGTTTGAGTAGAATTGATATTATAGCACAGTTATATCAAAAGTAAGGGCTTTATTTCTTGAGAAATGTTATATTTTAAATGTTTTGATGTCTAAATGAGGGCATAAATTTCGGTACGTGCATTTAAAAATGGTAAAATCAAAGAGTTCTTTCAAAATACTCATGTGAGCACGTACACATGAGTGAGAATCCCTTTAGGGTATCCAATAAATTGCTTTCCAGAGGTCGATCTCACTAATTCTAGCATAAGCAATTCTTGTCCGTTTTGAGTGAGGAATCCCATGGGGAGGTTGCACGAGAGCCCCCCAAATCAGCTTTCTTTATTGCCAGTAAATGTTCCATGATCTCGTACTGTTGGTCTGGATCATCCACGATTAGTTGGCCACATAGGTTGTTATGATAGCAGGCAACATGCTAAGGGAGAAAACAAAAAAAAACTATTTTATTTATATATCCAACAACCACATATTCGAAACTCAAAATCCTTTATGCTTGATCATTCAAATGCAACAAAATCTTCCTTTGGTCATTTGATATATAGCGACCCTTCTCTTTTATGGCACGAGATCTCGACCTACTTTAGCCAACTTTGAGCCGGGCTAATCAATTAAAAATATTTCAAAAATGTGGATATGAAATCTAAGCCGTCACTCATCAGAAGCCTATATCACTAGATAACAAGCTTGTCTGCTGCTTTTAGCAACAAATAAATTGCACAGTATAATGTATCATTGGAGCTTCTTTGTATTACAAAATCAATGGGCGAGATTTCCACAGTAACTCTGAAGAGCGAGGCGTTGAGTTTCGTTTGACAGATAGGGTATCCCATGAATCATCCCCACTTCTCAGGGTCTCACCAATTATTCCCTTCCGCCGGTGACAAATATTTTAATAATCCAATACTTAAAGTTGCACACACACACACACACACACATATGTATATAGCCGTTTGCATGTATACATACATGCGTCAACATACAAAGAAAGGCTGGCATGATGATAATTATGATTTTGTCTTGACACAAATAATAGTAATTAACTAGTGGTATGGTTGCGGAATCATCATAACCACAGCTTTGAAGGGGCAGAATGTTTCAATAATTCTTGGGAACATGTTGTGCGTTACTTTCCTTTGGCTTATGTAAAGGTCTAATCGGGGCGTGGCAGCAAAATCATATTGCCGATCTTCTGGTGTGTGTGATCGAATCAACAAATAGGCCAACTACATACACTGTGTTGGTCACATCTATTGCCCTCCTGCATGTGTTGCTTATTGGCTCTATGTGGCCATGCAGCTGCAGCAGGGGAAACGGTCTACCCCCTGCATAGCTCACGTCCAGTTCTTTTGATCATAAGTTATCAAAAATTATTGACTTAGCGAATATATGAAGTTTTAGCGTCACGAATTGTCCAAGTGGACCACGCCCATAATTATCAAAATCCGACCGGATCCGTGAACTTCGAACCAGAGACTCCACCATTTGGATCAAACTTTCCAGATGCAGGGGAAAGGGCATATCCCACCTGCGTAGCTCGCGTCCTAATAATACCAACTAGTTATCGTGGTACATGCGTGCGCGTATGGTCATTAACGTGAAATCTTAGCATCACAATTTGTTCAGGTGGACCATGCTCGTAATTATCAGAATCTGACTGGATCAGCCGGTCGGATCCGTGAACTATGAAACAGAGACTCCACCAGTTTATGTGTGATCTTAATAATTAGTAGTACTGGGCTATATAATAGGGGCAAAGTGCTACCAAGCTTCAACTAAAATTCTGATCAAGGCATATGAGAGATCTGCACATCTGTAAATTCACAGAAAGGAAATTTAGGTTCAATATTCATTAAGCGCAAAGCCCAGGCTCTATGGTGAGATGAGACCACTGCATAGGTCCAAAGTTTGGACCGCAAGGCCTGTGAGTATATCAAGTGCAGAAAAGAATGCATGCGGCCGGGGCCCAAGTGGTTCTTCACAAGCCCTGCATAACCCACAGAAATATAGTAGTTTAACTACTGAGATTCTCATTGGGGTTGGATCGTGGCTTGTAACTTTGTAAGTTGTAGGTAGATTATGGTCATGGAGATGGGCCAGTCGCCAAGTGGTTTCTAAATAGACCCAACCCGTCTGAGATGGGTTGGGTTGGGCTATAGCACGGAAAAAGGCCTCAAATTTTTTGGGAAGCGATACATGTTTAAGCTCTAATTTGTCATTGCTTGAATTTCAGCTTTGTCGTTAAAGCTTTTAAAAGTGTCAATTTATAACCACTTTTGCGACAAAAGTAAAACTCAAATGAGTAAAATAAAGCTCAAGTATTAATTTCAAAACTTTAACCAATTGGATTTGAGCATAAAATTGTTCTGGATAGGTATTGTTTCATCGTTGAAGGCCTGAAACAAGGTGGTGCAATTATGCAAAATAAATATACCAAAATTTGACTTTATTACTCAATCCGTCTCAAATTATTTGATCAGATTTGACTGCAGGCTTATTTAGAATACGAGTCATATTTTATGAGTTTTTCATTCTATCCCGATTTGGGAGAGGGAGGAAGTGGGTTAAGAGGGAGAAAATGGATTGGTGGAAGATTAAATGCGAAAAGATAAATAAGATAAAAAATGTGCAACAAAGATAAACATGTAAAGATACCTAAGAAAATCTTTCTTAATTTAGAAAGAGATCAATCTTTTTATGACAGGCCAAATGTAATACTCCGTATATAATTAAATATATATTTTTTAAAGACGGAAGGAGTATAATGGTAGTACTACATGATATTTATAAATCACCAATTTTTTTTTCTTTTTTTCTTTTGGTGCAAAGGAAATATATAAATAATAACCGTTTTACAAGCGTAGATGTCTAACTCCCTCAGCATCCTGCCTTAACAAAGTAAGGATAGCTGCGGAGGTTGCTCAAAATACACAAAGGCTTGTTCCTGACGTGCTCCCATTCCGGCTAAAATGTCAGCACATTTGTTGCCCTCTTTTAAGATGTGGAGGATGGTTGTATCGGTTGAACGCATGATCAGTCGACAATCCATGATCAAGCTGCTAAGAGGGTGCCATGGATTGGGCTCCTGTGTTATCAGGTTCTTGGCCATTTCTGAATCCGTCTCTAGCATTGCTGACGTGCATCTGTGGTTCTTGATAAACTGAAGACCCTTGAGCATCTGTGGTCCTTGATAAATCACCAGTTGTGCAATGGGTAAGCATCGGTCAACCATGCGATGGTGACTTCGTTCTTGGATGTACACACTGCCCACCACATTATGGGAGCTAGTCATGCCTAAAGTCATTATCTCAGCTGTAAGGAGGGGGGTGCCCGATTCAGGGACAAAATGACAAATTGAAAATCAAAATCTTCCTTTACATCGCCTTTTTAACCAATTCAGGGAATTTTTTTTTTTTTTTTTTTTGAGAATGAGAGCGCAAACTAGAAACTAATAAGAAAAATATAATTTAGCACTTGTTATTTCTCTTCTTCAAAAGCACACCGGTATGGTTTGTGTCTTATAAGACTTTGTCTTACCGTCTGTTGGACTTATAATAGCTTAGAGAGTGAATATTGCATGGAGTTTAGTTGACAATTACGCACTTGTCACTATAAAGAGAGAATTTGCAAAAAGAAAAGAGTGAGCGTAAAATATCACGAAATTTTATACTTTTTACGAAATCTGGTGTTGGCAATATGTACCAATAAAACCAAGGGATTTAAATTTAAGAAAGAGGTGTTCATAATAAGGCACTCTCAAATTGCTACCGACACTCCCCAATTTGCACAAGTGATTTAAGTGAATGTCGACGACAAAAGTGCTGCCAGCCACTTGCATCAATGTCTACTCGTTCACACCCCGTTAAAATTGAAAAGCCGAGACGGGCCCCAAAAACAGGCGCCTCAGACGCCCGGCCTGTCTGTATGCGTATCCACGGCCACCTTCTGGACATACGCTTGACAATCTTAAGCACACTTCACGAGCAACTCGTGAGATCTGAAGGCACACTTCCCCATAGTGAAGTGAACTACTCAAAAGAGCACCGTCGGGATCACATAGCGAGACGGAGAACGAAGCAAAGCTCGATGAACGGAGGGTTATATGCAATGCCCTCCTGCCTCTCGAGTTCTTGCTGTCTCTTTTGCTTCAATCTTTTTCTGGGTAGCTTGCTAAGCGTTGCTTTAGCGGCCGACCCGTATGTCTTCTTTGATTGGACGGTCTCTTACACCACTGCCTCCCCTCTTGGCGTTAAACAACAGGTTCTTGATTTCTCTTTTGTCCTATCTTCTTGGTCACTGTTTGTGTGCGTGCGTCCGTGTGTGTGATTTTAAGATGACTTGCAGTACCAAGGATGGTAATGCACTATTGGGTTACCAAGAAAGGCATGTTCAAAATTCTTTAGTGTAGTTGTTTTAGCCTATCTACTCCTGCAAATTACTTTGGAGAGCTCCAATATTTAAATAGGGTAGCATTACAAAATGTCGAGGAATAATGTATCTTGTGGTCAGCGGATAAGATGAAATCTGTACTAGTTTCGATGACTGGGGCTTGTGGTGCTCAATGTATACTGCTGTCTGATTGCCTCTAGCCGCAGAACATGGGTGTGGGTGAGTCTGTTTGGCACATAATTCACCCGGGAGTGTAGTAGGGATTACAGAAGAAGTGACCCTAATATAGGAATTGATGCTATCCTACAATTAAACATGGCAGTCTAGGGGGACCCGGAAAGTACCCTTGGCTATGGAAGTAGCAACGGAAGTAGTTAGGTTTCTAATTTAGAGTTTATGTTGGTTAGGTGGAGTCTTGACTCCTGTCTTTAAGGGGATAGTTTCGACCTCTGAGGCAAGCATAAGAAGTACAACAACTTTAGGAAGAGAACTAAAACAAAGAGAGAAAAAGCTTGAGTTTCACCTAGAAGACTGTGGAGTCTTACAATCACAAGAGGGCAAAAACCTGCAAAGACTTCTATTACTTGCTTATAGCGAACCTCCCCAATTATATGAAAGAAAAGACTCATAACTGTCTAAGAAGACTAGTTTTATAAATAACGAAAGGATGCATAGTGAGACACAATTTGAAATCTGCAAACCTCCTTGATTCTATGGAAATAAAGGATTTTAAATTGTCTAATCTGATAAGTTTTTGGATAACGAAGGGATGCATAGTGAAACACAATTTAGAATCTTTGAGAGTCCTTTGATCTGCCATAAATTACCGAAATATATACTCTTCTAGAAGAACCAGAATAGATCTAAAGGAGACCGTCATGGGAGCTTCAATAGCTCAACTGGTGACCGTTTGCATAGAAGTCTGATGTTAATCCCAATTGTTAAATCTTGCTCGCAGTTCTCCAGCAATTTACAATTTACACCTTGGTTTATTATTCAGTTAAAAACCATACTGAAAATTTCTATTTAAAAGAGGCCTACATATTTCCTAAAGGTGCAAGTTTAAGAAAAGAAAAGAAAGCAGAAGGGAAGTTTACATGTGAGCTCGACCATACCAAGTTTTCGTTCTGAATGGGATGACTTCCTAACCATCAAAAGAATGACTATACACAAAAAGCTTCTAGAAGACGTCCTGACCCAGTCCTCCTACACTGCTTTGTATAAGTAGGTTAGATACACTTAGTCCTATTCCAGTCATCCATTCGCGTATCATCCTTCTCGTGATGGTTAGGAAGTCATCTGAACAGGACCCAAATTAGTTTAGTTTAGGCTTGCATGTAAACTTACTTCTTATTTTCTCTCTTTCCTAATACTCGCACCTTTAGGAAATATGTATGCCCTTTTAAATTGAAATGTATACCACGTAATGTTTGCTGATGTCTACTAAAAATAATATACCAGGTGATTGCAATTGACGGACAGTTTCCAGGACCTATTCTTGAAGTTACTACAAATTGGGATGTCTCCGTCAATCTCAAGAATAATCTTGATGAAACTTTGCTTCTCACATGGTATGTGTAACATGAAGGCTTGAAAAAAAAAAAAGCATATACCAATGATAATGATGTAACTATGATATTTACATGCAGGAATGGTATACAACATAGGAAAAACTCGTGGCAGGATGGCGTCTTAGGGACAAATTGTCCTATTCCTGCTGGTTGGAATTGGACTTATCAGTTTCAAGTTAAGGATCAGATAGGCAGTTTCTTTTACTTCCCTTCCCTGAACTTCCAAAGGGCTGGAGGAGGATATGGAGGGATCATTGTAAACAACAGAGATATCATTGCGGTTCCCTTCGGGACTCCAGACGGAGATGTCACTCTCCTTATCAGTGACTGGTATTTAAAGAGTCATAAGGTCAGTGTAAATGTAGGTGTACTGTTGCAGACTGCTTGTGGCCACATTTATTTGGTGTTTTGGTCAGCTGAAAACGTTTATGGGGTCACAGGAACTTAGGAAAGATGTTGAAAATGGGGTTGGTCTTGGAGCTCCTGACGGCGTCCTCTTTAATGGATTAGGTCCTTTCCGATATAGCGACCAACTTGTTCCTGACGGTATTGCTTACCAGACAATAAATGTTGATCCAGGTAACTAAAGGAGTTTTATGTATGGTGCTTTGCTTTATGCTTCAGACATGCTTTACATTTAACATATTGCCAGTGCTGCACTTCATGGCATAGCATTTGGTATGATGTCGGAGGTCTTGAATGGTAGTCTTGAATGGTAGTCCATTGTTAATCTGTACCATCAATTCTGATGGGCACGTCTTTGTAGTTGCCCTGCTTGTGATGATGCGCCATTCTTTTTTTCGTACCATCCGAAGACTATGCTTGGAAGATCTATTAGACCCAAACTATTGCAATTCATGTAGCACTTGAAATATGTTCTTACCATCCCACAAGCTCCTCTATATTTTCTTCCCAAAATTTCTCTTTAGAAAATTTTGGACAGCCATATACCATTAACTTTTTGACTAAGATCTAACTGGAAACTTTAGCAGGGACAATAGAATGGACTGGGTGTCCTATACTTTTGTAGGAATTATTGATTAATTGAACTATGCATCAATCATGAAGCAAACCCCTTTTACCAGTTAACTTATGATTTCCACCACTTAGATTTTGGCAAAAGTGTGTTACTGATGTGAAACACGTAGTTGTTGCTGTTTGATGAAGAAAGTGAAGTTGTTTTTTTCTCGTGCAACAGGAAAAACATACCGCTTCCGGGTTCACAATGTTGGTATCTCTACTAGTCTGAATTTCAGAATCCAAAATCATAACTTGCTTCTTGTAGAGACTGAAGGGTCCTACACAACGCAGCAGAACTATACGAATATGGACATTCACGTAGGCCAGTCTTATTCATTTTTGGTCACCATGGATCAAAATGCTAGCAGTGATTATTACGTTGTTGCCAGTTCACGATTCGTCAATTCCTCCTCTTGGGCTCGAGCTACAGGAGTTGCTATCTTGCACTACTCCAATTCTCAAGGGCCTGCTTCAGGTCCTCTTCCAGATCCCCCTAATGAATATGAGACATCTTTCTCAATGAATCAAGCAAGATCGATAAGGTTGTAGTAAAGCATGTTTATCACGGGGTTAATATCAGAAAACTCCCTGGCATATGAGATAACATGATGTACATTCTCCCCATAAAAACCTTGACCACAAATTTTTTTTATAGGAAAAAGGCCAATTTCCCGGTTCTTTCTTTCAGTAGACTGATGAGTCTGGGTTAAGTTAATCTATTAGCTGCTGAAAGTTACGAATTTCATTATGGGGGAGGTATATGATGCTATATCATATCTTTAGAGGGAAGATATCTAATATATACCTGTTTGTTTCCCTTGCATTGCATAAATATGTGATTTGGTTATTCAGTTTATCACTTCATCCAGTTTTTTTAGATAACTCATAATTTTGGATTGACAATTTGTAGCATTATTGTGATTGGGTCATACTTTACAGATGGAATGTTTCTGCTGGTGCCGCTCGTCCTAATCCACAAGGATCATTTAAATATGGTCAGATTACTGTAACTGACGTATATGTGATACTCAATAGGCCTGCCGAGCGTATAGATGGAAAATGGCGCACTACCCTAAATGGTATTTCATACTTGGCACCTTCAACGCCCCTGAAGCTTGCTCAGCAATTCAAGATACCAGGGGTTTACAAGCTTGATTTCCCAACAAAACTGATGAATAGACCTGCAAAAGTTGACACATCCATAATTAATGGTACTTACAAAGGGTTTATGGAAATCATATTCCAAAACAATGATACTACTGTTCAGAGCTACCATATGGATGGTTACGCGGTCTTTGTTGTTGGGTAAGCTACTAGGTTCCCCAGTCCCTGTTCCTTGAATTTGGAACTTTGAAACCAGAAATATGTCTTCAGTAATTTCGAATTTGGATAATAGGATGGATTATGGAGTATGGACGGATAACAGCAGAGGCACTTACAACAAATGGGATGGGGTTGCTCGCTCCACTGTGCAGGTATTACATCATGGCTTGTTCACTTCTGAATGATCTAACTGATAAATTGATGACTCCGCTCTTTATAAGTTGCAATACTTGGTCTGAACGTTCACATTTTCACTAAATATCAACACTGATTCATGCTGCTTGCATTATATTTAATTTTGTGTTTCCTCTATTCAAGTGCGAGGGACAAAACCCTCATATTTGTCTAAAGAACTTAATATGGTGGCTGTCAAGTCCATAGTCCATATTCTTGGAGGGGATTATATGTTGGGAATATATTATCTGGGAAGTACCTCTTAAAACTTGAAGATGAACTTGTGGAACTTCTGCGGGAAAGGTGCTGTATTTTTTTTTTAGAGAATCACATCGGTGGTGATATTACAGAATAGAAAGACAGCCAAGTGCATGCTTGACTTGGTGGGAAGAAAGATCCCCTGAAGTTCAGAACCCTCCTTGATCCCGCATTAATATGAGTGATGGAGCTTTGGAGGGCAAGGTAAGGAAGGATGAAGGGGTAATACCTCCTCAGAAAAGGCAATACTATATCATATATGGCACCATCCCTCCTTCCCGCCCATCATTTTCCAGCCTAGTGGGGGTTTTGCTATGTTTGGAGGTGTATATACACTTTCTTTTGCTTTCAGCATACACAAATAAAGTACTACCTAAGTTTTTCAAAGTTGGCCACCATTTGACTACCAACCTACATTTAGGAGTCCTTATTTGTGTGGTAAAAAAAAATGATTTTGCAATCCTGCTCAAGCAGTAAAGCTATAACTTGAGTGAGTGAGAATGAAATCTAGAACTAGAAGCAATGAGTAAGGTAGATGTTACGTATACGTATAACTCACCTAGAAAATTGCTAAACAATTACCAGTGTTCGGTACAGAATGGAGGGAGTAAAACCTCTGGCATTTGTACAAAATCAGTCAACGACGAGTGGAAGGCACAAAATGTGATTTATCTTGGCAGCCCCAACTCCCATCTTCACCTACATGTGTTGTTAGCTAAGCTATGAGGTGGTACCTGGTTTTCAGTGTATCAAAGTTCTTCAGGCAACTGTATTTATTTTGGAAAGGTCAATGGCTTCATACACACCAGCTGTATTTTGTACCTGTTTACAGGTGTTCCCTGGAGCTTGGACGGCTATTTTAGTTTCTCTTGACAGTGACGGGATTTGGAACCTCCGGGCAGAGAACCTAGACTCGTGGCACCTGGGTCAAGAAGTTTATTTGAGTGTGGTAAATCCAGAGATCACTGACAAAAGTGAGCTTCCTTTGCCAGAGAATGCCATCTACTGTGGTGTTTTATCATCCTTGCAAAAGTAAGACTTCTTAATAGTACAGCTTCATTTGCCATTTACTTTCTCTTCTATCTAACTTGAGATGTTTTTTAAATTATAGATTAGATTCATTACAAAGTTTCATTGCATACATCATTTTGCACAGTTTAAGATACCTCATTAGAAGTTTTTGCTCTGTTAGTTTGTTGCTTATCCATTTAGTATGTGCGTTAAGTGGGAAAGAAAAGAGACAGAAGATGAGAGAAATAGCACAGGGTACCCGAGAAAAAGAAAACAACTTCGAAGTAGTATTGCAATGAGCTTCCACCTTCCAATATGTTATGCTGAATCATCTCTTTAATTTATATCCCTTGCTGCAGAAACCAGGCCCAGAGAGTTAAGTTTTCCGGTGCAACTGCTGCCAAGCCTGGTAGAGCAATTTTGTTTGCACTTTTCACAGCTTTGTTTGGAAATCTAATTAGGTAACCTATTTGCAACTCTGCAAGGAAGTGCGGAACTACAACAATATGGGCACCGGATGAGTTGCACATTTTGACATGATCTGGTGGAAAATGAGATCAAATGACTATAGCAATGTTCTTAGATCAAGCACGTGTCCTTATTTTTTCTGTCTTCAATGTAGTTAAATGGTTTTATTGAATAATAGTGAAGTAAGTACCTGTGTACTTAAGAATCAGAGTGGAGAGAGTCGTTTAACTTGTGTGAAACAGTATAATTGTATCCTATCCTCTGTGTGCGCTTTATTTAGCAATGAAAGGCTGATAGGCTTCTTGCTCATTTTACCAGAAAATAGTTCATGGCAGTTCTTTTTGTTATGTATCAGCTGATGGTTGCACACAATCACACTTTTCACATGCCCATCGCTTCTTATATTCTATCTCCTACGCGATGAGCAACTGCTAGACGAAATCGGTTAGTTACCAAACTGCACACTAGTACATAGTTTCTTGAAGCACCTTCTTTTCGTTATGTATCAGCTGATGGTTGCACACAATCACACTTTTCACATGCCCATCGCTTCTTATATTCTATCTCCTACGCGATGAGCAACTGCTAGACGAAATCGGTTAGTTACCAAACTGCACACTAGTACATAGTTTCTTGAAGCACCTTCTTTTCTGGGAAACTGGGCAAACACCTCAATAATGCTCTTGTAAGGTTCAAGGTTGGTGGTGGTACTAGGGTGTGAATTTATCCTGTTTACCACTTCTATAATATGATGATGAGTTAACAAAAAAGTTAAGGGCCTGCTTGACGTCCATTTCATTTATGCTGTCTTCTTCTTCATTCTGAAAAGCCTTGTTCCTTGTCAACCCTTATTAGTTATTCTTTCAATTCTTAGAATTTTCTGGTGAAGTGCACGGTAATGGGCTAATCCCAGGCATTAGCGCTTCTTCATTGTGATTGTTAAGAAATAATGTGTTGCTAACTTTATGAAATTTGTGCTGCATTTTTCCTCAAATTTCATTCTCTTAGCCCGCTTGGCTTCCTTCTTTATCCTCTTTTAGACAGAACGGTATGCATCAAATACAAGGAAGAAACTAGAAGGGATTGAAGGATCTTTTGATCCTCTAAAGTTGGTTTATTGTCTTCATCAGACCTTGTTTTTTATCCATTAAGGTCATGAAGAACATGAACTTGGGATATCAAGGTAACCTAATGAAACTAGTGCGAGATTGAATAATTGAAAGGAATCAAGAACGTTTCGGTAATAAAGAACCAAAACTGAAAACCATGAAATATAGAGCAATTTGAAGTTGAGATAATTTTGATTAAATCTGGGGTCACATCATTTGCAAGATACTTGATGTAGTATTATGGCTCAATCGGCAATTGGCATATTGTTGATTCGTACAATTGTGCACTTTCATCACATAATGCCATTTTGTGATACACAAATTCTTGATTGTTTGGAAAATGGGAGTTGAATTCAAGTTATTAAACATATAATAACTCAAGTTAATAAAAATAAAAAAATATATAGCCTAGCCAGCAGTATTCAATGATCCAATTGATATATTCACAGAATCATTCAATTTGATCTTTTCACGGAATCACTAGACACAAATACGTAATATATAATATAAGAATCATCGATGAAATCTCATCCATGTAATTAAGGAAAAACAAAAATCCAAAGATGGGGATGTACAAGTTGAAGTCCAAAAGATATCTAAAAATAGCAGCTGGCATGTCACAATTTGGCCGTTAAGATAGTTTAGGAAACAACGTTGTAACCTGAAGCATTACCCCCTCTTTGACCCTCTAGAATTCCTTATACGGCCGTTTTCTCTTTTCTGTTGGTGGAGGGAGCACTTCGTTCTTCCTCCCACTTTCTCTCTCACACAGTCACACGGTTCACACACTCCCTCTCTCTCTCTCTCTTGCCTTGTAAGCAAACAACTGATAAAGTTCAAAGCACCCATACCTTAACATCACTGTTTAAAGGAACCACCACTGGCACTTTGATTTTAACCATCAAAGGCTCCTCCTTTTCTGGTCTTTCTTCATCGCTTTTCCGAATTGATTCAGTTCTTCAAGATTGTCCCATGGGCAGGAATACCAACTTATTCCTCCTACTACTGATTCACGTTTCACTTATCTTTGTGTTCACCCAATCAGCTCCCGAGAGTGCATTGGTCGCACAACTCCCTGGTTTCAATGGCTCTTTTCCCTCCAAACATTATTCTGGGTAATCATTCACGACATCTTGTTTGTCCTTAATTTCGTTTCTTTGGGTTTTCTGTTAGATATCGTGGGTTTTGTAGGTATGTGACAATAGATGAAAGTCATGGGAAGAAACTGTTTTATTACTTTGTGGTTTCGGAGAGAAACCCATCTGAGGATCCCGTGGTTCTGTGGCTCAACGGCGGCCCGGGTTGCTCGAGCTTTGATGGATTCGTGTATGAGCATGGTAAGATTCTGTATATGCTAAGATTTTTGTGTGCAGACTTATGTGAAATCGTGGTATCCCATGTGCTGTTTCTGTTTGGCTTAGAGGAAATTGATTGGAGCCTTTACTAAACCTGACGAATTGCTGAGATTACCTAAATTACTTCCTACTCCTTCCATTTTGGGTACCCTTCATCAAATGGGACCAAATTTTTA
This sequence comes from Escallonia rubra, assembly GCA_033065855.1. Classification (NCBI taxonomy): domain Eukaryota; kingdom Viridiplantae; phylum Streptophyta; class Magnoliopsida; order Escalloniales; family Escalloniaceae; genus Escallonia; species Escallonia rubra. The sequence goes on along the minus strand of JAVXUO010003180.1, from coordinate 174,533 downwards.
AGCATTAATTTCAAAGTTACATGGAACTCATATATTCCATGTGATGTACCAAGTAGTTAGTTTGGGCAAAGTATGTATATAGGAAGAACCGATGATTGTTATCACTACATACTTGCCTATTTCGTTTCCATTTTAAGCAAGTTTGTTTCAATCCCTTCATAAGTTGCAATGTTATATACACCTATGTTACTTTCTGAACAAAACTTCTGAAGAATGTAACTTGCTTACCGTGACCTGTTTACGGAATCATGTGATGACTTCATTAGGTAACATTTTTCTTTTACCCGCCCTGGGTTTTGGGGTGGGGGCTGGGGTTAGGAAATCCATCGACTTAAGTTGAATTGCTATGGCATCCTAACAAAAATGTTCCCTTTTGACATTTACTCATCTTTCCTTGCTATATCTTTATGCCTTTAGGTATCATTTTTCTTGCTAAAAAAGCCTATCAGAAAATTGGGTTAGTGACTAAGATATATTTACGAGAAAGAAACAAGAGTGAAAAAGAAAGGACTAGTTCTAAAGAATTTTTCCATCTAAATATGCAGGTCCCTTTAATTTTGAAAAGGGAAAACCACAAGGAAGCCTGCCCAAACTACATCTCAACCCATACAGCTGGTCCAAGGTGTGTTAAGTTCAGCAAATCACATATGTGGCTATGTGAATGCAAGTCAAAATTCATCCAAAAAAATATGTGGCTATGTATAGACGCATGCAATGATGATATATAACATACAATGGAGACTAACTTATAGCTTTTATCTTTCATCTGTTTTGCAGGTTTCCAACATTATATATTTGGACTCTCCTGCTGGCGTTGGATTATCTTACTCGGGTAATGAGTCCGACTATATTACTGGCGATTTAAAGACCTCTGGTGACTCACACAAATTTCTCCTCAAGGTATCATTTTTATAGATTAAGGAGAAGGGCGTAAAATTACGAACCTAATAATTTTGCTTATTCTTGAATTTTTATATTTCTATTCTTCTACAAATTGATTTTCTGCACCTAGTGGTTCGAGCTATACCCCGAGTTCCTTTCCAACCCATTTTTTATCGCTGGAGAATCGTACGCTGGGGTTTATGTGCCAACTCTGGCCTATGAAGTGGTCAAAGGTATTTCTTCCTATAGTTGAACTGCTGCATATCTGCCCACAAATATCTGAAGTGTACTCCTCGATCTTCTACAGGGATCGATGTTGGTCTGGCGCCCATTCTCAACTTCAAGGTATGTCTCTTCATAAACTGCCTTGCCCAAAGTAATGTTTGTTTTCAGTTTTCACTAACTAGATTGATTACATACAGGGTTACATGGTTGGAAATGGAGTTACGGATGAGGAATTTGATGGCAATGCTCTTGTCCCTTTTGCACATGGGATGGGCCTCATCTCAGAAGATCTATTCACGGTTGGTGAAACTTTGCCTTCGGGACTAGAGCATGATTGATGTATAAATTTCATTGCTTCCATGCATAGCGGATTAGGATCTCTTTCTTGTTAAAATCTTGGTTTGGAATTTTATTGCAACCGGCAGATTTTCTAGTTTTTGTCAGAAAACAACTAAACCTGGTTTCTTGTTTTTTTTCTTCTCTTCCTAATATTCAAATGTTCATATATTACTATAGTTGATCTTAGGCTCGAATAACCATACATTAAGAGAGATGCATTACTTTTTTTTTCTGTTAAGCATGATAAAATTGTTGGGCCCATTCTCTAGTTACTTAAGCTTTTAGAGCAACTGGTAACTAAACATGGTATCAAAGCTCTTGTTGCATAAGGTCTTGGGTTCGATTCTTCCCGCTTGTGTATTTGGCCCTCCGTATATTATAGTGCAATTTGCAATCATGTTTATTTATGCACTTGGTGGTGATGCACCTTCATTTGTTTCTCCACGTGCAATCGAGGGCTTGCACGTGAGGGGGAGTCTTAAGCATGATAACATTGTTGGGCCCAATTTCTACCAGCTTAAGCTTTTAGAGCAACTAGCAACTTAAGTTTTGGTTATCTTTGTTTCAACATCTTCTAAGCCATCTGCCATGAATATTACTGTAAGTTACTAAACTGTTATTTTTACTTGTGGCATCAGCATTGAAACCGATTAAGGCATGCATAAAGTATATAGTACACTCGCTTGAATGCATCCTTTATACATATGTTTGTTATCCAACAGTTTTAAGTATTACTTTGACAATTAACCATCTTCATGTTTACTGTAAGAAGGTTTCAGATTGCTCGCCTTAAGCCACTGGTTTCTTGACAACATTTTCCAAATAATTCACACTACTTACTGCAGGAAATTACTACTGAGTGTCAAGGAAACTATTACATTCCTGCCAATGATAATTGTAAAAGCAAGCTTGACAAAGTTGACAAGGTAAGATACGGCTATATACTATTTTGTATAGAAAGAGTCTCAGATATAACATGTGATTTGGTTCCTTTTACATTTGGATCCTATATTAAACCAGGAAGTTGACGGTTTAAATATATATGACATTCTGGAACCATGCTATCATGGCACAACATCTAGAGACATAACAACTCATAACCCAAGGTTGCCGCTGAGCTTCAGAAAATTAGGTGAGACTGACAGGCCTCTTCCTGTGAGAAAAAGAATGTTTGGCCGTGCATGGCCTCTTAGAGCTCCTGTAAGAGATGGAATCGTCCCAACTTGGCCACAGATTTCGAACAGTGAGAGTGTTCCTTGCACTGTAAGCCACTCAATTCAGTATCTTGCTTGCCTTTTAGTCTGCTGAAGTAATATTTCTCTGAACATGGCACCAGTGTCAGCATGGTTTTATTTCTCTGTACGAATCCAAAGCTAGTTGATCATCAACTCAATGTTGAAGTTTTTGTCTTTTATAATTCATTATTATCTATTCTGAACTTGGTGGGGGTACTTTCTCATTTCCCCAAACCACTGACACACCCACCCACCTAAACAAAAAGAAAAGGTGTTGGTAACAATAAGTAACTTCCTGAATTCTGGTGTCATGCATACTGATCAATTAGAAAATGGTCTTCCATATTGTGAGCATACAGTCACCCCTAAAAGGAAAAAACAATGTTTGCAACATGAACCACTTTGACATAGTTAGTGCAGCTTAATTGATTGCACTGATTGTCCTAATTTTTGGATGAACGATTCATGGTAAGAAACAAGTTGCAAGGACGGACACATCACAACTTTTGACGTGCGTTGAAAGGAAGTTATTGCCCTAGAAAATTCTTGTGTAATGCTTTGAGCATTATAAAAGTCACCCTTGTTTGTTCTGGGCTTCCATCAGGTTGAAAGTAGCATGCCATCTGCTTTAAAATGTATTTGGGGGTTTCTGCAAATCTCTATCGAATCCAAAATTGGATTCCTTTAGTTTCTTTGGTTGTGAATTTGTACACTCTTGATCCCTAGTTTTTAACCCCTTGGTATGGATACTTAAATAATTGCAACGGTTTATCTTATCTTACTCTTCCTCGTGATGATTCCCGATAACCACCTTCTTGGTATAAAGGTATATTCATGATTGGGATGTTCACATGCAGGATGATGAAGTTGCAACTGCATGGCTGAACAACGACGCAGTTCGGAAAGCGATTCATGCTGATCAAGTAAGATTATACATTCTCAATTGGTGCAAACTTTGAAGATATTATTTATACATCCTCATGATAATAGGAAAGTGCGGCGGGCGCTTGGGTGATATGCACGGACAGAATCTTATTTGATCATGACGCTGGAAGCATGATCAAGTATCACAAGAATCTCACGTCGCGAGGTTTTCGGGCGCTTATTTTCAGGTAAATCAGTTTCTAATATGTTGGTGAGCAGTATAGTCTTATGTGCATAAGTAGGAACAGTCAACATTAGGCCCAAGGGGGGCACATATGATGCAATAGAAATTTCCTTAGATGCCAAGCTTGGATGCATGGTATGTGGAGGGAAGTTTCGGAGCCCTGCAACCCTTCGTGGTTATATGGTGTGCACAAGTTAGAAATTGTATTATGTTACTTCCATGAAAATAAGTGTTAGTTTTCTAGAGAGTGAGGGGGTGGGGGGTGTCAGTTCTCATTGAAATGGTATTGTGACATATGGATTACCACTTTCCAAAGTGAAAGAAGCCATGCCTGTGCTTCAAATCTGATTGTCACTAGTTCATCAAGCACCAAAGCATTAAGGATATTGATCAAATCATCAAGTCATACCCTGTCATGAACTTCTTTGAGTGCTTCTAGAAAGGCGAGCTAATTGTAGAACCTGCTACAAAAGCTGCTGCTCCTTTTTGTTTTATGCAGACTTCTTCCTTTTACCTTCATATATAGGAAAACAAAAGACGTAGTCAACTCATTTTCACTGGCATAACGTGATGAATGGCTTTACATAAACTTGATAATTATTGAGTACCAACATTCTGGCAGCGGAGATCATGATTTGTGTGTTCCATTCACTGGGAGTGAAGCATGGACAAGATCAGTTGGATATAACATTGTGGATGAGTGGCGACCTTGGATTGTGAATGGACAAGTTGCTGGGTAAGTCTTCTATTCAGAATTCTGATTCTTTTACCTAAGATTGAAGGTAGTATAGATCTGGGTCCGCAAGTTTTTCTCTCTTTTAAGATTTTTCCATGTGAAGCAATCAGTGAGCATACTGTTACCGCCTTCAACAGGTACATACAAGGTTATGAACATGATTTGACTTTTCTCACCGTTAAGGTCTGTATGCAAACCTTCTGTTTTGAGTAGTTACATTGAAATCTTCCTTGTTTCTTTAGCAAGCATAACTAAACACTTTGCTGGCAGGGATCTGGACATACCGTCCCAGAGTATAAACCGAGAGAAGCATTGGCATTTTACAGTCGATGGCTGGAGGGGAAAACAATATGAAACAATGCTATCTTCATAACCGAGGATAACAGGAATATAGTTATTCAGGGAATGACCTGCATATAGCAGCATTTGTCATGTTTGATGGAACTAAAATGAGGCCATCACTCCAATTGGTCACCGGAAGGGGTTGACGATTGATATAGTAGTTGCCATGTACTGGAGTATAAAGGACTAAACGGAGACCATGGTCATAACTGGCCTTCCGGCTTCTACCAACTATTGATATATCATTCTACAATAATGAAACTTTTAGGTGATGATCATTTACTGTAGCATATTTCTCTGAGCTGTTACCGAATATTTGGCACCAACTTTTGCTCTTAAAAATGCCACGGCCCAACTGTTTTCTTGGCTATGCTATTATGATTGGCAAATGTGTGAAACTCTTAAAGAACAGAATAGTTGGGGTTAATTATGCAAAGCGTCCCCAAATTTATCAGATGTAGCGTTTCGCGTCATAACATATGTTTTAGTTATTTTGCACCATAAACTTGCGTAAGCGTGGCATCTAACATTCTCCGACCAAAATCTTCGTAAGAGTGATAATGTTGCAAAATATTGCGGGGTACACGGGGAGGTGACAATCTGCCTAAAAATAAAATGTTACTCTTCATATCTTTATTTTGGCTTTTTTTGCTCTTCTCCTTCTTCCAACTTTGAACCCGTCACTGGAATACTTCAACCACCATAGCAACCGACATATGCCACACTTACCGCCACCACCTCCTGCCCATCAACCACCAGCCTGCCCCTGCCCCCGCCAATTTAAAATCCAATCCAAATCCCAAAGCTCATTTGTGGACTGTGGGTACGGTGATTGGTGGAAGCGGTGGTTAGTGACTACAATGGTTATGGCGATTGCACGTTCGGTATAGTTTTTGCGGTGATTTGTTAGTACGTGCTTGGTGATTGAAGATCGTATAGAGTGTGGTGATTAATACGACTAGGTATGGCGTGAGGTGGTGATTTCTGCGTTGGTTGTCGGGTGCGTGCTGTGGAGGGGGGAGGGGGTGCACTGGGAGTTGTGCTTGACAGGCGCTCCGATTGTCTTCAAGGAAAAGGGCTTCTTGCCGGCGCGGTCAGTGGTGATGCCGTGGTGGACAACGGCGTAGGTGTTGATGGGGGTGATCTGAGATCGAGGGTGGACACTTGATCTTGGAGACGTCAAAGGAGAGGAGTGAGAGGGTGGCAAGCTCAGATCGGGAGATGGTGGTTGGGTGGATTGAAAGAGAGAGAATGGGAGTTGAGCCAAATCATCATTGCAAGTTTTTTGCCTACAAAAGGTCGGAAAGGTTAATAAGATGATAAATCGAGATAATTAAAATAAATTTTTAACATTTGAGATGCCCGAGAACTCAACTTATATTGTTCCTATGAATAGTAAAGCATATGAGCTTGATAAGGATGCCAATGACATTTATCTCATGATTGGTTGTGTCTGCTTTTCTGAGGATCATTTGCACATAAAAATAGTTTGAAGGTATTTGCGGATTTTAATGCTCAATTTCATTATTTCTTAAGTTTAATTTACCAATTAGCGAGCATAACACCATTTCTTGGATGATCAAAATTTCAGGGATAAAATTGCATCTGGCAGCCATCATCAGCATTTGCCAATAATGGGTTTAGGTCAAGATTTGACCATTTTCAATGTTTCAGTTGATACCTAAATGTACCCAGCATGCGTAAATTCTGGTACCATTACCTTTGCCGCTCGTCAACCTTTTGAGTAACCCAAGACACCTCCTCAAGATATGCTTAGCATCAAACCTGATGCCGCCGCCATGAGACTGGCCTGACACCAGGCCATGCGAATTGACATGGATTATGCTCATGATTCGGATTTGGTGACTTTTTTGTGGTTCTGGTTTAGATGTAAAATTAAAATAATGGTAGTTGGGAAAAGGATGGCATGGTGATGCATTGAGATTGGGTGTTGAGACTTGAGAGTGGTGGTTCGGTTTAGATGGTGGTGGTGCTCTCTAGTCTTTAGAGATAAAATGATTGATGTAGCGTTACAATTTTACAGAGATGATGCGCAATAAAGGAGTTTGAGCATTTAGTTGATCTCTCCTTATGCATCCATTAGTACATCACGTCATCCTTGGTCGGGCCACAAGGTTTTGGTTGAGTTGTGGTAACTCTTTGGTGATAAGTAACTACACAATCAGCAGCAAACTTCATCGCTAAAGGTTCTTCCCAAAATATGCGGCCAATGAGATTTAAAGTCAGTTTTTTCGTCGCTGAATAGGGTTGTAGGGAATTAAGGGAAACCAAACCACCGAACGACGGCGGCGTTTCTCCCATGTTGCGGAAACGCTTTATCTGCACCAAGATTCCCAAGTCCACCACCCCCGACCACCACCTCCACAATCACCACCAACAGAACCAGAACAGCAAATGGACCGTAAAACAAGTGACGAAGTCCAACTTCGAAGAGGCACTGGTAAACTTCAAGAAACACATCCACGACTCCGATTTTATCGCGATGTCTTTGCAGAAGACCGGCTCGCATTCGGCTCCTTGGCACCGAGTGCTGCCCATCGACACCGCGGAAACCGCCTATTTCAAGGCCAAGTACGCCGCCGAGAGGTTCCAGGTCCTTCAGTTCGCCGTTTGCCCCTTTTCTATCAGGGCTTCCAAGGTCTTCGCCCACCCGTGAGTTCCCACATTTTAATCTTATATGCTTCCTCTTGTCTCATAATTTTTGTGCCCTTCGGCATTTTGTGAGCAAATCGAATCGAATTTGGACATGTAGGCATTGACATCATCTCATTACTTTTGCTCTACTTTTTGTCAGAGCGTAATCACTTGATACATGGTTACCATTTGAATTCAGGTTAATGTTTAGATGTTTACATTTAGTCTAGAAATTTGCATAAAGTTGAATGGGACAAAAATTACGAAGCTGATGGAGAATTTGTTTTCTTATGAGAGTTGTTCTTAGAGCTACTTAGAAGCAGATGACTATAGTGTCTAGTAGGGAAGGACATATTGGATGTGTAACTTTTGGGTTTCTTAACTTTTCTGTTGGTTTGATATTCGTAATATGTAATTTGTGATAAATCATAAATGCAGTTACTTAAAGTACTAGGTTAACACAAAACTCAAGGATATGGAAATTGGTAGTATGGTGAATAAGTAGTCATAGTTTGTCGAATAAGTAGTCATTATCTGCCAATGGTCAATGAGCTTAGATAATCTGAACTGAATCTGTTTGGGGAGATAAATAATGCAAAAAGAGGTTAGGAACATTGATGTCTAAATAAAAAACTGTGGGTAGTACCTTCAAATTCTTGTTTATGGTGGCAGTTGTTATTTACATAAAAGTTCTTATCAGTTGTTTGCTAACGAGGAAAATGTGTTTGTTTGTGTGCGTGTGAGTGGAAGGGGGTGCTTCGCTCGGAGAAGGGCATCGGTTTGGTTTTTGAAAATCTCGTAGGGGTGTCTTGGTATGCGATCTTGGTTTGTTGCAGAGGCGAGGGTTTCAGTGTCCTGGACTATGCGTGACAAGTAGTGCTTCTTTTCCCAAAACTCTGTCTGAACTCCCAAATTTTGACTCCTGTATAAGGTTGCATTCTGGTTCATGCAGTTAAAAATATTGGATCCCAAAGTTTTGAAATACTTGGCTCACAGTCTGTCACATGGAAATAAATTTATGAAGGCTAGTGTCATTCTGCGTGCCAATTACAAGCGATGGAGCATACGATGTGTTACATTCACGTGCAAGGTAGGGTTGAAGTCTGCTAGGATGATGATTTGGGCTTGCCCTTTGCTTTTCAAACTGGACCAGTATGCCGTCAGAACAGTGTTCGGGCTTGTGTCTTCTGTCTTTACATTTCTTTCCGAGTATGGATCTTGAGCCTGGGTGGGTCTTTTTGTTTTTTGTTGTCATGTCATGTACATTGAAATTTTGCTTTAAGGGGAAGAGTTTTCAACGCAAAATTTAATGACTCGTTTTGTATCCTTTTCTCGACATGTTTTTATTGTTTTCCTACCTGTCAATAGCGTTGGAAAAGGGAGAAAGGAAAAATGAAGTGCCTGACTAAATGAGTAAATGGCATAGTGATCACTAGTCCATTGAGGATCATTAGAGAATTAGTGGTTAACAACTTCCTACTTCCACCCCTGCGGCCGCCCTACTCTTAGCCATGGCTACATCAATAGTTCCTGCTAAAATTTGACCGTATAGAGATAAAGAAAAGAAGTACTCGAGGTTCAACACATTGATTTACCTATCCATTTGGAATCATATAACAACAAGTGGGCAAAAAACTCCCAGTTGCCCCTTTTCTCATATCTCCCGGTGCTTATGCTAAGTTTTTGTTGTCTGATTAATTCCTGCACAGCATATAACAGCTGATGTTATACCTCACTTCTTGTGCAGATACAACTTTCATTTATTCCCTCGGGATGAGCTGAAAATCGGGATGCCTTCTTATAGTTTTTCATGTCAGTCATCATATTTGTCCTCGATGGCTCGAGAAGGTTTTGATTTCAATGTTTGCATATATGATGGTAAGGTATAAAAGATTAAGTTAGTAAAAGCTAATATCAAAAACTTTTCATGTTAGCTTAAAGTCATTGTGTCTTTGTTCTGCTTTTAAGGCAACGTAAATATCAATCACTTCTAGTCACATCCTAGATAAGAATTTTTTGGTTTTGGCTTCGATTTTTGCACATATAAGTTCATATATTACACGCTGAAGAATATGGAATCTGTATTCATCTATGCTGCCTTGAGGAAGGCGGATGGCGTGTACATTTAAGCATTTACACTTCACGTAAGCATTTTGAACAATAGGCAGAGAGATGTGGAGATGATACCAATTCCGTACGTAGATAACCTAAAATTCTACGACATTGTGCATATGGTCCTCATTAAGATATCATTTTGATGTTGTTGCAGTCAGTGAAAAAACCAATTCCACTTAGCTGTTTGCAGATTTTTTTATCCCTAGATAGTTGATCATTCCATTTTTCAAAAATTATTTAGCAGTTTTGGTGTAGAAATAATTACGAGTTTGGGCTAGATCACACCCAATCCGTTTTTTCAATTTCAGACGCTTTTTCAGACTCCTTTCAGAAAGATAAGAAAGATTTAATACTTGTTTGGATGCCAAAAGAGTTTGAAAAGGCTTCCCAAATGAAATCTTTCTGAGAACGTGAAGACTGGTTGGATGAAAAGGGCATCCATATCCACATGGCCTCGCTGGGTTTACTGCTCTTTTCGTCCAATCCCGTTTTCATTTTCTGAGGTAATTTTAGACTGGTTTCAAAGTAAAATGACTTTAAAACCTCGTTTGTATATTCTTGAAATATCTGAAAATGAGTAGCCAATGTCTTGTATATGTAAAAGCGGCTTTCAAATGGCATCATTTCGTAAATGCGACACAGATTGAACGCAAACTAAAATGGCATCGAAACAGGCCACTTTTACTATTTGAGGCCTCTCGCTTCCCGTATTCCGTACTTGCCAAAAGTAATGCTGTTTTCTTTTGACAGGAATATCATACTTATCCAGAGCACAAGAGTTAGCTGCAAAAGTTCGCATGGGAAATCCTGTGTCTAATTACTTCAGTAATACTGTACCACAATCTTCTTCAGCCTTTTCAGTCGCTGACTCGGTATTTCTAGAAAGGATTAAATCCCGTGTTAAGCACTGGATAAGTGCATGTAGAGATTCAAACAGGAGTGACGGTGAGAACAACCTTGCATTACTTTATCTCTGTATGATTTCTTCTAAAGGGGTTCCTTTTATTGCAGAGGCATTAATTAGATCCCTGAGAAAACTTGTCGTGGGAAGTGAAGAATTTGGATCCCGGCCAAGCTTGAGTATAGATGTTTGCAGTGAACGTCAAGTGCAGCTTGCACTTGAGGTAAATGTTATAGAATAAGAGTTTATGGTTGGATGGAGCCAAGGCCATCTCTAATCTTGTGAAAGGGTCTATTCGGGAAGTGTGCTTTTATTATGACAGTTTTCTGGATGGGTGCAGATGTTAAGGGGGTTCTCTGACGACGTGGTACCTATATTTATCCCGGCCAAGGGAGGAGGGACTCAGGCTGTTAGAGTTGTTTTAACAAATTCAAAGGAAGACAGAAATCTTTTTGAGGTTGTGGGTAAAACTCAATACCCAGTGATTATTTATGTTAAGTTTCACTTGATCTATTTAACAGCGGATTTAACTTCACAGAATGAGCGTAAAATCGAGGAAGAAGAACAAAATAAGCGGTTACGTGGCTTTCGGGAGGTGATTGATGTGATCTCCACTTCCCAGAAACCTGTTGTAGCCCACAACTCGCTAAATGGTTTATCTCAATGTCTTCAATTTCCAGTCAGTTTGGACTCAATCATTGTCTTGATCCATTTTATACAAACTTTTTGCATAATGCAGATTTTGCGTGTATTCATACAAAATTCCTATCACCACTCCCTCCTACATTGGAGGAGTTCACTTGCTCTTTGCGTTTGGTCTTTCCCCATATACTTGATGTCAGCCATCTCATGAAGGAAATTGGCCCTTCGAGAAAGCTGGCCAACTTATCAACGGCTCTTTCCTACTTACAAAGACGGTTTTTTGCGCCTATGGGAATGGAGATTTCTCACCAAGGCAAGTCGTCTCATGCTACTTTTCATGCACTTCACCCAGTAAACCTCCAGTAATATCATTATCTTTTCCTTTGACATTCACCTAACTACTTACCTGTGGATTTGTCAGCTGAGGCTTATGAAGGCAAGCCTCACGGGCATAATGTACTGAGGATAAGCCAGTTGTTTGCTAAACTATGCTCGATACTGAAAATCACAGAAACTCTTGAAGCTGATGGTGGCTATTTTTCTTCCACTCTTGAAGGCTATGCAAATAACTTTAATCATTTTTTAAGTAGTTCCCAAGATCTTAACAGTAGTTCCGAAGATCATATTGAGGGGGATATCAGAGTTTGGAATGATAACAGCAAAAAGGTTAGCAGTAAGGATTTGGTTTTCTTGTGGGGATTTAGACGCGGACTGTCTGCTGGAAGGTTGAAGTCCCTGCTCTGTGGCTCCCATGAAGCGTTCTCTAAAGAATTTGATGTCCGACTGGTGGATCAGAGTTGTGCTGTAGTTGTTTTCTTGAATCCTGGCTTATCAGAGAGGTTTCTGGGGGCTATGGATTGTGGAGAAATTTACTCTGAAAATCTGACGGACCTGATCTCAGATGGCCTAAGAGCTGCAGATTATGAGACTTACCAGCGAGTTTTGAGGTTGGGTTTATGGGAAGCGTATCTAGCAGATTCACTTGACAAAGCCTTGGCGGATCCCGACAGCCAGTCAGTTGAGCTGTCCAAGGGGCCAGGAGAGATTTACTGGGACAGTGACTTGATGATTAACCTTGATGAACTGTGATACTTACTTTGAATTCGTTTGGTCCGGAGCTGAGGGCCGTCAGTAGTTAAGAGTTGAAAATAGCAGAGGCTGGTTAGTGCCTTGAAATGGTGCCTGTTGTAGGCTTTGAAATTGATTATTAACTAGAGTTCCAGCCGAGTGGTATCTTTAGATGGTAATTGAGGGATCAAATTCAGTTGCATGTATCTTGCTACACAGAGAAATGGAAATCGAGATGATTGTTTGGATGACATTTTTTGCGCGCAGTGCTTTACTTGTCAGTCTACTTCTACCCGTATATATCATTCTGTGTTCATGATTTGGCAATTTTATGTTATCTGCATCTACATTGCCAGATCATTTTTGCCATTTCGCAAATTTAATTTCATGTAGAGTCTAAGGCAAGCAGTAACTCATCTATGTACTCAACTTTTGGATGCGTGTGTTCTTCCACTTGTTCATGACATTAGCAGAGTAGAAAGAGTTCCTAGTTGACCAGCGTTCCAAATTACTCCACAAATAAAGGTTTACCCTTGTGACCACTAAATATCTTCAATGCCTTGGCAAACAAGAATGTACTTTGCAATCCTAGTGGAGGAAGCAAAAGCCTCGATAGTCTGTACTTTCGCACAAAAGACTTGCGCTCTGAATTTTGGGTGCAACATCATTTGTTACTGGAACATAATCGAAAACTTGGAATCCCCACCTCTAGATGAGCTATTGATCAACCCATCGGGGTCGTAATAGATCTGCGACTCGTGTTGCCAACCACGGAGAACTCCTCTCGTCGACATTACGAAGATTGAGCAAGATGATTACAAAAAAAAAAAAAAGATTGAGCAAGAAGAACGACGAATCGGATGTCTGGTTTCATGTCAATATTACCGGTGGGACCCACTCTGCTATTAAAAATGGTAGGCTTTTGGTCCACCCAGATGATCAGAGAAACTTTCCCGAGATCATTGCCATAGTTGACTGTCCTAGTACCTGAAGAGAGTCTCTTCACTCAGTAGCACAACAAGCCAGTGAGAACCGAGAACGCCCAAAAAATGGCTGCTATGTCTCTACGTATCAGTACTCACAACTCTAATTCTAGCACCAGTGACTTGCTGTATCGCACATCTCTCAACGATTACTCGTCGCGAGCAACTTTTCCCGTGAAAACCGGAAGAAAACGATTCGATAGCATTCGTGCTTCCGGCTTGAATACTTCCACCTCTACTGCGGCGTTCGACGTGGTCGTGGTCGGTGCCGGAATAATCGGGCTGACTATCGCCCGGCAATTCCTCCAAGAGTCTGATCTATCCGTCGCCGTCGTTGACGCCGCCGTACCATGCTCCGGCGCCACCGGTGCAGGTACCCTCTTTCTTTCTTATCATCAGGGTTTAATTAGTTGGATATTGGATAAAGGCACTTTGTTGATCAACACCAAGTATTCGTCTCGAAAAAAGGAGTAGATTGAAAAGTCCTTAGTGGCTAAGCGCTTTTGACTTGTGCCAAACAGCATTTGCCGAGGAAAATAGTGAAATGGCGTTTAACAGCAGTCCATACTTAGGTGAATGTTGGACTTGTTGGAACATTTCCATAATTAAGCGGGTTCAACTGACCCCTCTAAGCTCCAAAATGCTCCCTTATGTTGGAAAGCTTGAGAAATTTTGAGACTTTATCTTGTATGTATGCTGATTAATTGTTGGACCCCTTCACCTTATCTTTGGCATTTGAGCCGGTTCTAGGGCAGGGCTATATCTGGTTAATAAATAAGGCACGTGGCGATAAATGGGAGCTAGCAGTGAGGAGCCGAAAACTGTGGGAGACATTTGCAGAGAGCATACAAAATGAAGGCACGAACCCTTTAGATGCACTTGGTTGGAAGAAGACAGGTACATTTGATTTTCTTGATACAGTGACAGTATTTGCATAAAGCCGCACTAATATGCTATTTATCATTTAGTTTGATGGAATACCAGTTCTTCTTTTCAGTTCTGATCTTCTATTGTTAGATACACACATCTGCCGTCACATCTTTTCTTGCTTTGTTTTCGTTTGTAGATGATTTTCCAAGATAATATCTTGGTTGTATTGCTTGTATCTTCATATTAACTTTGGATAAGATATTTCGGTGATATCTGATTTTAATAGGTTTTTCGTAATCGAACAAAACTATAAAGTATTGCTTGTCTAAAACATTCAAATCAAATATATCGGTGAGCTCCATTGATGTTAAGTTGCTCCTACACTTGTTTTTAAAGTAATTTTCTCTTTAATTGCAGCCCTCTAATACTACCGCAATTAAAAATCAGCCCATGCTAATTGATTTATCCCATTTAATTCTAAAAGCTGTGTGTGCTGTAAAGTGCTCGATATAAAAAATCTTGATTTATATGTCTTAGGAATAACTGATAATTAGAGAAAACATTTTCATTAACAGGAAGCTTGTTAGTTGGTAAAACCCCAGCTTCATCAATCACGTTAAAAGAAAGGGTGAGGCAGCTATCTGAAGCTGGGATAAAAGCAGAGTTCTTGTCGAGCAGGGAATTGCTGGTAGAGGAACCTGCACTAGTGCTTGGAAAGGAAGGTGGGGCAGCCTTTGTTCCTGATGACTATCAATTGGATGCTCGACGTACGGTTGCATACATTGAGAAGGTTCCTATTTATCCTGTAACTTTGACTGATTGCTAGCTTGTATTTCGTGAAGTGCTTTTAGTTGTCTGCCATATATTTCCAGTGTGATTGTTGTAGATTTGGCGCATGTAGGCAAACAGACGATTTGCAACTGAAGGCAGATACAAGGAGTACTACTATGAGCCAGTGACCTGTTTATTGAGGTTCGTTGTCTCATTTTTTGCTAGCAGAAAACAAAGATAAATGGAAAATTATGTTCAGAATTCAGAGGAGATAGTTGCGAAGTGTGACTAGTTAATATTCCTTAGATATCTATGTCCAGATCTGGTAGCAGTGGCAAGGTTCAAGCTGTTCAGACTTCCAAGAACACGTTGCATAGTAGGAAAGCGGTAGTAATTGCAACTGGTTGTTGGACTGGGTCTTTGGTGCATGGACTTCTCAGGGACTCGGACATTCAAGTGGCTGTACCTGTACAGCCTCGAAAGGTTAGGGTATAGGATAAGATGTTTCTGCAGTTTTACTAGTTTTGTTCTAATTAATCAATGTCTCTAGTCTTCTCTTTCTTAGTTGATTTGGGTGTATATATAGTGCTTCTCCCCCGCGTTGCCACTGGCTTGTTTTAACTCTTAGTGGTACTGAAACATTTTTATATTTTTTAGGAGATTATTAGATTTATGTCCACCTTTTTCTTTTCCCTTTCTTTCCTCTTTTCTTTTTCCTTTTCTTTTGTGGGTTAGAGTGGGGGTGGGTGCATGGGGCTAAGAGCTTGGTTTCCTATCGTCACTTGTTTTAACTTTCAGTGTTATTGACCATGCTTAGGTTTATAGAATGGTGAAGGAATGTTCCTTCCCTGTAGCCAAAAATACCTCCCCAATGTTGAGCTTAAACATGTTTGTTTGAGCGAATAGATGGGCCACATTCTGTGCTCGTTGTCGTGGTATCTCCAGCCAACAGGGTAAAGAGTTAACTTTGATACCCACTGTGCTTCTGAGTTCTGACCATAGCCTCACCGGCCACCACAGAGTGTTGCTTCACCAAATCGGGATGGGCAAGGGCTTATAAGTTCCTATTCAATTTCTCATTTCCCATGTTGGATTTTTATGTGCCTATTGATGTTTTAGGGTTAAGTATTTCAATTTTGGTGCAAGATATGCTTCTGAGTTTTTTTCTCCCTGGGGAATCTTCTCTATACGTTTGGTTGACAGGGTCACCTGCTTGTGCTAGAGAATCTCAATTCTTTCCAACTGAATCATGGTTTAATGGAGGTGGGTTATGTCGATCATCAAGCTGCAAAGCTGCAATCCACTGTTCCTGATTCAGGGCCCGTCAATCATGCAGAAACTTCGTCTGTTTCAATGACAGCCACCATGGATGCATTGGGAAACCTTGTTCTTGGTAAGTCTTCTATGTCTCTCTTCTTTCCTTTTAGCATGGGCCTCCTAATTGCAGTTGTCAGAGTTAAAGCTTTTTATGCTTCTATATTGGAACTTTTAATAAAATTTAGCTTTTTGGAGATAAAAGCCGATGAGGAAGACGATATATAATAGAATAGAGAGGAAGGTGAATCAACTACTCAATCAGGAGATGCAGACCTCCCTTCTTATGTGTTCCAGTAGGAGAATCAGTGATGATTGAGGTGATTTATTAACTGGTTTGAAAATCTGTAAGCGAATACGAGTTTCAACTCTTTCTTTGAAGATTAGATACCTGGGATAACATAATGGAGGGGAGATAGATATAACAAAGACGCTTTGGGCTTGTAATCATATTGGATTATACGATGTGATGATTATGATTATCAAGGATGTTGTTGGAATAAACTGTTTGGGAAATGCTATTTCCACCCCCTTTTGTCGCTAAAAACGTACTTTAGTGACAAGTATTGGTCTTTTAGCAACAAACAAGGAGGTGGATTAGCATATTAGGGAGCGGAAATAGCTTCTCCCAAACTGTAAGTGCTGAAAGTTGTGGTAGTGACATATTTTTTAATTTGCATTTAGTAACTCTTATTTTGATACTCTAAGAAGCTCTAAATGAAGAGATTTTAGGGCGATCTTTAATTCATTATTTTGGAGGTTGTCTCATACGGTGAGGGAATGTTGCCAACATATTAAAGAAACCTTACCCATGTATTAACGTCGTTGCCTCGTGATCTGATCATATTGATCATATTAAGAGATTGGTAGCTACAGATATTGGCCATCATTACATGCTTTTCGTCTCTGGAAAAGAGGTCACTAAGTCTCAAATTAAGCTAAAAGTTGAGCCTCGATACATCCATAGATATGGGATATATGGTAATCTGCAGATATTGGCCATCATTACATGCTTTTCGTCTCTGGAAAAGGGTTACTAAGTCTCAAATTAAGCTAAAAGTTGAGCCTCGATACATCCATAGATATGGGATATATGGTAATCTGCTGTTTTCTGACTGAGATTTTTTTATGAGTGACTTTATTATTTCGTTGCATTTGCATGATAATGTTTTTCATGTTAGTTGAACAAGACTTTGGTTAAATTTGGTCTTATCATCTTGGTGTAGCTTTTATCAGCACACACTATATTCTTCCATCTGATTTCTGACTTCTCAGGGAGCAGCCGCCAGTTTGTTGGGTTTAGCACAGATATAGATGAGTCAATCATCAATCGCATTTGGGAGCGGGCTGGAGAGTTCTTTCCTACTCTAAGAGAACTCTCTCTTAGAGATCTTAGCAAAAGCAGAGAAGTGAGGATAGGATTAAGACCTTACAGTAAGTGTGCAACGAAGAAGTTCATGAATATATGATGTCATCTGCACCAGACTGACACAAGCATGTGATTTTGTACATAAATTGCAGTGCCTGATGGGAAGCCAGCGATTGGGCCTGTTCCAAGATTGTCGAACGTATTTGTTGCCGCTGGACATGAAGGAGAAGGACTAGCTTTGGTAATTATTCTAATTCTTTTTCTTTCTGTTGCTGCTGAGAAAGTAAATTTAATTTATACCTGTCCTTTCAATGGGAACTTGATAATTCGGTCCACCTACACGTCTTGCTTTTACCAATTGCCCACGTATTGCTTGACGTAGCAGATAGTATGGTTTTGTTTTCATGGCTCGATAAGTAATTTAATAAGCCAATGATGTCTTTAATGTTTCTATATGCGGTTACCAACATGTTAACTAATCGATCACGATAAATTAGATCGGCTTTTGCACTTCTCTTCTGCAGTACCTAGACGTAATTGTTTGTTAGTTATCTCATATGATTGAAGGATAAAGTTTGTGACAAGTGCACTAGAATTTTCAAGTACCCGGTTACCCCGCTAAACCCTTTGTTTTAATACCTCTTCGAAGTGAAAAAGAATGACGTGAAGTATTTTCACTTTTTACTAGGCTTTGGGAACTGCTGAGATGGTTGTCGACATGGTGTTGGGCAACCCTGGAAAAGTTGATTGCTCACCTTTTGCCTTGGAAGGCCGGTAATTTTGATAACAGGCGCACTGGAGGATTGCTCATCTAGGTCTATACTTGATCCTAGCTTGTGGCATAAAGAGATAAGAGATTTTCGAGTGTTCTTGCAGCAATCAGTCACTAAAATTGTGCTATGAACGTGTATAATGCAATGTCTTCTCATACGGCATGCTTTGTTTTTGTTACTTCCACTGACCCAAGTTTCGGAGAAACCAACTATTTTTGTTCTTCCCCTGCTTCTGAGCAATTATCTTGAAAGAGTTACCCTGAAAAGACGAGAATTTTTCATTTTTTTGCAGTGGATGCATGCCTCTAAATCTGTGTGTTTGTCGACCATGTTGATTCTGAGTTCTTAAGCAACATTAGTGATTCTTGAAGGGGAAGGACAATTTGGGTGAATGCTCTTCAACCTTTCCCTTCGATGGTTTCAATTTAACAGGGAAACAAATAAATCTAATAGCAACAAATAAGGTGACAAACATTTCCTGTGGATATCCTTTAGTCCACATATGGAGAGTGCGCCTTAGCGCAACAAACGAGGGTTCTCAACAATATTATTGCCTAGGAGCAGGTAATTGTTTTAAGTATAACAAAATGTCTCGAAAATAATCGTTGGTTGTAAGAGACAACATTTTTATAGCGACAAATCCGTCACTTATTAGCGACGCGTTTTGGCCACAGCAATTAATATCTGTGACCTAGTTTGGCCCGGCGGTTTGACCCGATTCACATAAGAGTCCGGAACATAATTACTTCACTTACCGTCGGCTTCTACCAGCGAGTCCCTCAACAATGGCGATCGCTGGTCTCCAGAGACTCTCCTCCCAAATTTGCCTTAACCCCTCCCTCTTCCTCCACTCCAGAGCAATCATATCCAGATCCTCCGCCACTGCCACTTCCACGTCACCACCAACCTCATCGTCGAAGAAAGTCGCCGACCGGATCGTGAAGCTCTTCGCCATCGATATCGACGGCAAGAAGCGCGAGATCGTGGGGATGACTGGCCAGACCCTGCTTCGGGCCCTGGCGAACAACGGCCTGATCGACCCGGCGTCGCACCGGCTCGAGGAGATTGACGCGTGCTCGGCCGAGTGCGAGGTCAACATCGCCCAGGAGTGGCTCGAGCGGCTCCCGCCACCCTCCTACGACGAGCAGTACGTCTTGAAGAGGAATTCGAGATCTAGGGTTCTGAACAAGCACTCGAGGCTCGGCTGCCAGGTGGTCCTCTCCCAGGAGCTCCAGGGGATGGTCGTTGCCGTCCCCGAGCCCAAGCCGTGGGACATCCCGTAATTCAGAATGGAGGCGACCGGTTGAACCGTGTAAGAATCTTTGAGATTTGCAAGTGAATTCTTAGGGTTTCAACTTGAATTTAATAATGTGCACACTTTTTGGTACCCAAAATGCTTTTTTTTTCCCCCTGGTCTAATATGTTGTAAAACTGTCTGGATTTTCAGTTTGGGATTGTTGAAGTCAATGTTCTTGTTATTTTTTTCTTGCCTGTTTGTTTCTCGGAAGCAAATTTAACTACAAGAAATTCACCATTAGTGGGTATTTTTTTGGTTCCAGTGCCTTAAAACATTGTTGGATGTTGTTAACAACTGCTGATTCTATTATCGCAATTGCTCGTGATATCATGGAGACATGACTAGTTTTTGTGTGGGTATACCTTGCAAGCTTACCACAATGGGCACTGACGGGTGCTTAATTCCCCCACCCACCCCAACCCACACCGAAAAAGTTGTAAGCAATAGTCAGAACGCACATTTATCAGTTTTATATATTTTCAGTGGGAGAACGTTTCAGTGTGAGTCTGTAGCCTTGCTACCCCCGAGATTGCGCAGCTGGTATATCTGTTTATTGAAGTAGCTTGTAGCATTTTATGAGAGATGGCATCTCGAGTCTGATAACTTGGTACAAAAGTGAACCATGATTTGGTTTTTGCAGTCGTCGTTCAAGCATCTGTATGCTTAAGATAATACAGTCAGTTCACCTCGAAAGATCAAACAGAGCAAACTATAGGAATACAATGAGCAATATTTCGTTATTAAAGTTATATGCTTATGTTGAATGGTATCTCTGTTAGGAGGTGTGATATGCTTTCATCTAACACCAAATGCTGAATTTACCATAATGGATTATGATACAGAGGGAAAATTTCATTCCTTATCATGTGAGAGAGTGCTCAGTCATGCATCCCAAGAAAGTTAAGAGAAATGGTCTGGATAGTTCTCATGCTGTTTTGAAGAATCTAACTTTCATAGTTTGAGGTTTTGCACATGGGTTAGATCCTTTTCTTTTTGTTGTTGGAGGGGTGTGAATGGCTTTAACATTGTGAGGGCATGATTTTTCATTGGATACAGTATAGCTATCGAGAGGAGAGAATTGAGGCACGTTATTATTGACTGTTTTGTATTAGGATGAATCATCTTGCCCAGTGTTAAACCGGTCATACTACCGAAAGTAGAATATCTTTTAGTATGATTCTTCCACCGTGGTGTAAAATCTGATTTGTTGAATAAGAGGCATTTGAAGCTACAACCCAGTCCTGAGTGTTTGTTGTGAGAATCAAGCTTTTTGTTTCAGCCAATGCAGCTTCAAAGAGTGATTAAAGCAAATGTTGAGCTCCAGAAAAATGCTTGTCTGAGAGTTTCAACGTTACTGCTGAGATAGATTGTCTCCTAGAAAACAGAATTACTCGTGCTGTTTCCAAATTTAGAGTCGTCATGAGTGTCAGACTTTCTATTGATGTAAAATAGAGTATACTTTTGGAATTAGAGATTTAAAATGGGTAGGGTTGATTGCTTGTGTAGATAGAATGGAAGGCTTTTTACTTGCCTGGGACATTGAGTTTGTGTAAGAACTAATAAACAACAGGGCATCGAATGTTCATTCAGGTTAATAAACAGTATTTCTAAGAGGGGATCAACATTTGAAGGAGTACTTCTATATCATTGCAACCCATTATGTTGAGATACTGTAGCCATTAGGACTTAATTTTGTAGCACCGACTATCAGGAGTTGTTGATAATTCAATGGCTTTGTGCTTGAATGTGTTGGACATAATTCAGTTATTGCAGAATTTTGTTGTTTTTCCTGCACAAGCAATGACTTCGCTGTATCGTCAAATAATCTTTGAACATCATGGTGGTGTATCGTCAAATAATCTTTGCTTATATCATACTACAACAAAGCAGATTTATCGAGATAAAAAAAGAGAGAGACTGGGCAGATGAGCTTATATCTTGTTTTTGGGAACAAGGGCTTTGGATCCTAATTCGTGAATGAGCTCAATTTGTGTGCGAGAAATCCAGGAAGGAACAAGTTCATTTTCTTGACAGACCAAGGGATATACCGACAAACTGTTCAGATCGGTATTACAGCGGTAGTCCCTTATTTAATTACCTCCTAAAGTTGGTGATTTAGTGATTGAAAAGCAGAGAGCTTTATTGACATCTTATTCATGCTATTTGAACATACAAGGAAATGAAGTAAGAAATGTCGCTCTGTAAATATTTACCGCGTTAATTACTATTTATTCACCATCTCTCTACTGCAAACTGGACAGTTGAAAGAAATTGAGACGTTGAAGTAAAGTTTATTCCACCCACAAATTGAGGGAGACGAACACGTGGAAAAGCAAATTAAATTTAGCCGCATGTGAGCCTGTTAAACGGGCCGGTTTAAGGCCCATGGACTCTTAAGAACTCTCTAAGGTTACAAAACTGGATCCATCAGGAAGCTATGAGCCATAAGAGATCCTCCAAGCCCATGCAAGGCGTAGCGTAAAACCCTAAATCGCTTCGTCACCCAGTATATAATATGCTCGCTCTGTTCTCCATCTTTACTCTCTCTCGATCGGATCTGCTTCGTCTGTCCAGTCTCTCTCTTCTTATATCTCCGTAAATCTGCTTTGTTGTTTTCTTTTGTTGTAGTAAGCAAGTCAGCTTCTTGACTGGATCTCGAAACGACTACGATCCAGTCAATTAATTCGGGTAGAAAGCTTGCAATACTGAACACCAGCATCACTCGCCTGAATCTGACCTTTGACTGATTCTTCAGGCCCTTATAATACTGGCACATCGTTTTTCTGTTGTCTCTCTCCATTCCTTGGTACGAAATTTGAAAGCAAACGCACTCTGTCCCAGAACCGTCTTTAGGGACGAATGTTTTGAGGCAATTTCTACGTTTGCGATATGGAGGTATCCAATTTACTCGTCCGTGTGATGTTTCTTATCTCTTGATCATATCGGGCACATGATTGGATTACACTTTTCATTAACAATCTTTTAAGTCCCTGGCTTGCTGCAAGGAATTTCTCTAGGATATGTGCACTGATATAGTTTTGTAAAGGACACTTTTAGAAATTGGCGTACGAACTGAAACTAGTAGGATGGTTATCGACTCCGGATGTTTGAGGTTACTCTATTTGGTTGGTAGAATCAGAGGACTGTAAATGAACTGAGTAGTCAGCTCGTTTAACTCTTATTTGATTATTATGACAATGTTCAAGTTTGGCTTGTGTTTCTCATGAGATTCAAATCCATGATCGTGCTCGTGTTGATGTAATTTATGCAGACACGAACAGACCTTGATTCGTAGAAAGGGAGTCCAGAAATAAAAATCAAGAAGCTTATTTCAATTTTACAAAACAGAGATCCTAATTTAAATGACAAAATGTCTAAAACATGATAAACTAAACTTTGGAATCTGACCAATTTTTGGGGAATTAAACCGGAGGCACTGACCTTTGAAAAAGATCTCATCAATGGCATCTCTGTTTTCAATTCTTGAACACAGCACGAGATGAAATCCCGCCAGTTTGTCACCGAAGTCCACCTTTTAGCATCTTCTCTTGTTGCTGTAGGCATATCTTGCCGGCGGTTGAGATAATGACGTATTGGTATTCATAAAACAAGAAGAAAGAGAAAGGGGAAGATGGTGTGTTTTCAGACATTTAAAACTAGGCTAATATTCAGATTCAGGTTTTCGTTTTGGTTTAGGGCTGTTTGGATTGAGCTTATGAATACTTTGTCTATTTTACTTTCAATGGATCTAATCCTTCACGAAAAATAAAGATAAAATCTTTTCGGGAAAAAAGAAAATCATAATAAATTTTGTCAAAATTGAAAGTTATCACTTGGTAGGTTTTCATACAGGGTGCTCAGAAATTGGGCTTATGAATATATGAACTGTTTATGAGCTCATTCATAAACAATTTTGGTTGTTTATGCTCGGTTCGTATACGAAACGGGGTAATTTTTTTTGTTTAAGTTCGGTCTCTGCTTAAACGATCACGAACGAGTTTTTAGTGAATCAACCACGAGCTTGTTTACGAAAATCTCGGTTTGCTAGCAATTCCAGGTAGAGCAGCTCTTGTTTGGAACAAAATTGCTTTGTGTCATTGCTCGCCGCTTAGTCACTTTTAGCAATAAAAGAGTAGCAGCGTTACAATAACAATAATGAACTCCAAAACTTCGTAGCCTAATGCCCCCGTTTTGTTATAAATTTCTTCTTTTTACCAAGAGAACGATATTAATAACAATAAAAAGAAACTAAATATAACTAAAAATTAATGGTCGTATTATTTCCTAAGTTACAGAAAGTATCAATGCAAACAGCTCTAGAAATGTTTTCCTCAATCAAACAAAATCATATAACCCCTTCCAAATGGATGGAAATTGTATTCAGTCCTGCAAAGTGACTAGAGCTGAGCTCCTAATAGCTTCACCTAACACGGTCAAGTTCAAAACCAGGCATCCCATATCTCCACCACTGCTAAGAAACCAAAGTGGTCATCAGTACTTTATGCCAACCGCTCTCGGTAGTTATATCGTGGAGAAACGATAATTTGTTATTTTTTTTAGTGTACTATATTTTATTAATTTGCATGTTAATGATACGATTGATGAGATTCTTACTCAAAAACGGCAACAACAAAAACAAAAAAAAACGGTCATCGGTCATCAAAGGTCCCAGGTATTATCAAAACTAGACGGCTACATATATCCCAAAACACACTCGAAAAGTTTAAACCAGTGATCCGACGAATTCAATGGCTGTCCTCTCAATAATGGTACCCATACTCACCACGCAATTTCTTCCTTCAATTCCATTTTCCAACCCTTTTGGCTTGCTTAGGACTTGCCACCAAATTCCTCTCTTTTGATTCTTGTTCTTGTTCCATATATGTAACGCATTCTTCGCCTTCCTTCTGTACGTCCCTCTTTATTCATTTGTTTCGCATGCATGTAACGTATATAGAGATTCATACATAGCCATTTCATGTTCCTTCTACACACATTCCAAAGGGCTACAGTTTGTTGTATATGGATCCATCGGAGTTACGTCGGGTTTTTCAAATGTTTGATCGGAACGGGGATGGCAAGATCACGAGGAAAGAGCTAAGCGACTCGCTAAAGAACTTGGGGATATACATCCCCGACAAGGAACTCATGCAGCTGATCGAGAACATCGACGTGAACGGGGACGGGTACGTGGATATGGAGGAGTTTGGCGCGTTGTACCAGACGATAATGGACGAGAAGGACGAGGAGGAGGACATGAGGGAAGCGTTCAACGTGTTCGACCAGAACGGCGACGGGTACATCACGGTGGAGGAGCTGAGATCGGTGTTGGCGTCGCTCGGGTTGAAGCAAGGGAGGACCATAGAGGACTGCAAGCGGATGATTAAGAAGGTGGATGTTGATGGGGATGGGATGGTGGATTATAAGGAGTTCAAACAGATGATGAAGGGTGGTGGTTTTGCTGCCTTGAGTTCGAGCTAATACTAGATATTAATTATTTGGTTGATTACAAGATGTAAATTGTGTTCTACTTTTTGGAATCAATATAAACAAGGGAGAGAAACCCTTTAATTTTGTAAGAGGGGCCTTGTTATGATGAATCATGCATGCAGTTCTTCGTATATCGGAGGGTTTCCATATCTTTGATGAAGAAATGGAAACATATGTTGTTTTCTCAGATTTTGTAATCTGTTCTTTTTTACTTTTCTCCATCCCTGTGATCTGCCTCCTGTTCCATTGTAATGGGGGGAATGCTTATGTCTTTCGTGTCTATCATTACTTGCGTATCGTTATTTTATATGCGTAACAACATTCATTAAAAGACTGATGTGATGAATTAAAAGTGAATGCCACATCTTGTTGTATGGAAAGACGTCCGTATTTTGGTTCAAAATCTTTACGCCGTTGTATATTTAAAAGGGCAAGTCAAAGGAGAAATCATTTACGTGACTAACAACGGAAAGATTTTTATAACATTGCATTGAGATATTGTACTTTGTGGATTATAATCATATATTTTATTAAATGGTGATTTTGTAAATTTAAGGCTGTACAACTTGTGATGCATAATATACAACATCTAAATAGCAGTGCTAGACAGAATATATATGTGCTTAGGCACATAAATGGGCAAAATCAGAACCAAAATGAAGGAAAAGAACGATTATCTTGCTGCTGGGCTTATAATTCCCCTTGTTAGCCGAGAAAACTGAAGTCCAACTCTTGAAAGCAGTCTGTCAAACAAAATAGAGCTGCCAGCAAAGAGGGAGAGGAAAAAATGGTGGTGAGAGGGTTTGCTTCGACGGCGGTGTGCAGATCAAAGCAGCTCAGAAATCTCCTCATACCCTTTTTACCCAACCCCATCCTTCACAAACCCAGGTATTCTACCTTTCTATTTCCCATTCTTCACACACGCACCACATACATGTAAAATTATGAAATTGGTTTGCTATTGATCTCATGGGTGAAGACGTAATGTCAATTCCCCGTCTATCAGGATCAAACGACTATAAGGCCGATTCGTGCTGTTTATTGAAATGCCCTTTGGGTTTTTTTCTATTTTCTCAAGAAATCTAGTATGTGCTGTTTGAGAAGTGTCCATCTTTTCAGCTTCTAATTATTTACCTCGGGTTTTTGTTTGTAGGGTTGGGTTGCTTTATCCTTAGTTACTAGTTTTCAATTAATGAATTGATCGAAATAGTAGAAGGTGTTTACATGGTTGTGTGAAGAAGTCGATACACTTTTTAAATGACCTGCGCTTTGAATTCATATTAAATAAGTATTTGGAAACTTGAAAGCAGGGATGTGGGGGGAGTGAGGGGAGGCGAGATATCATGAACTGAACTGTCGTACTTTACTAACTCCCTCCCCTTTGATTTTTTATCTTCTTTGTATTATAATCAAGTTTCTACAGGGAGTTTGAGTTTGACAATGTTGCATTCTAGAAATTGAGGCCCTGCACTTAGAAAAACAATAAAGCCATTAGCTCAAATGCTGATAATATTTTGTTCAGAAGAAGGAATTTTCGGTGTTTTGAAATACAAAAAGTACTTCTGTAATTGTATTGATGGCTCCATACTGCTGCAATTAAATTGAAAATTAACTAAATGATTGGGTGAATCTTACGTGGATTTCAATCTGTGTTAAGCTAATCTCATGGTGTAGTAGCTTCTCTGATGTTATATGCAAGGTTTATGAATCGGGACCTGCTGTTAGGCCACTTCCTGAAATACAAAGGTGTCCCCTTGTTGGAGGTGTTTCATGGTTTCATTCAACTCCGCCTCTCTACACGGTCAACAAAGCCGTGGAGGCAGCTGAGCTTACTGGCAGCACTGCTGTTGATGGCTCTGCTGATGTTAAGAATAAGAGGAAAAAGTTGAAAGGGAAAAGAGCAGTTGTGAGGTGGTTAAAATTTTTCAGGTGGAAGAAAAAGAAAGATTACCAAAGGATGACAGCAGAAGAACAAATTCTATACAAACTGAGGAAGGTAATTTTTGGTTTCTTTTGGGCAATATGCTAATGGTGGTATAGGATGTGCTTGTGGTGCATGCTGTTTAACTTCCAGGAGTATTGGACTTAAATCGGTTTCCCTTGGAGATCAATTGTTGACATGTGAAGTGTTTCGACTGTACTCAATTGATGTTTTCTAAACAAGTCATACCACATGCGTCCATGTAAATATTCATTCAATTCATCTAGTACCAATAAGATCATTGTGTTAGCAGTATGACAATGCTTACGATTGGATTCCGAAGATAGAGGAGCACCTTGCATGATATTTTGCTAATGGCACTCCTTGTGCTGTTATTTCATGTGCAAGGTGAAATTAGCTGCACAGGGAGTGCCACAAGCCAAAACGGTGGAGTGTCAGGAGGGCTACATTAAATTAACAGCACCAGCATGTATGAGTCATTCCCTTATCTTTTCAAATCAGCCTACTCCTACCTGAACCTGATTAAGCATTTGTAAGGTTACGGATATCAGCCAACAAGAAATTTATAGGCTTGAACTGATCTGAATGTGCTCTACTTGTTTTCTCATAACTAAGCTATGCATATGATAATATATTGTTAGTAAAGTCAGAATTATCTACCATAATCATGTGGGTAAATATAGGTTTAGATGAAGAGTTAATGAGGTTTCAGTTTTTTTTTTATCTTTCCCGAATGCTATCTGGTAACCATAAACCATGCTGACTTTCATAATCTTCTCCCAGGCTCGTAAAAAAGAGGAAAAAATTCTTGAAGGTCTTAAGAAGATTGAACCTAAGGAGTCATCAGAAACAGCACATGATCCAGAAATATTGACTCCAGAAGAGCATTTCTTCTTCTTGAAGATGGGTCAGAAATCCAAGAATTACGTGCCAGTCGGAAGGCGGGGAATATATCAAGGTGTGATCCTGAACATGCACTTGCATTGGAAGAAGCACCAAACGCTGACAGTGGTGGTAAAGACATTCTCACCAGAGGAGGTAAAGGAGATAGCTGTAGAGCTAGCAAGATTAAGCGGAGGGATTGTGCTCGACATTCAAGAAGAGAACACAATCATTATGTACAGAGGAAAGAACTACTCTCAGCCACCAACTGAAATAATGTCGCCCAGAACCACCCTACCCAGGAAGAAGGTTCTCCATTTCTTTTCTTTAGAGAGAGAGAGTGTGCGTGTGTGTGTCAGGTTCAAAAATAGTAAATGCTTTAGAATGTGTGGAACACGTCAACAAATTGAAAGTTATTCACTTTAGATCAATTTTGGCTTCTCTCTTTTCGACTTATTATAGCACAGGGCCAAAGATAAATCCTGATAGCCAAAATAGATTTGAAGCTGACAAATGGGATTTTTGTTATTGGGTCGAATCGAGTGTTGTTAGAACTTCTGTTAACTAATAGCTTTTGGTATTGACTTGAGGGCGGGAGTGCTAGTACTTTGTTTTTGGTGATATAAATGCTGGAGGGATGGCTGTACTCTTTTAGTGTTTCCATTCGAAGGAGGATAGCATATGAGCTAGGTTATTTGACCTGTTGGGGACAGGGATATTTACAGCATTTTTTATGCGTCTCTCTTGAAACTTTACGTAGTCTGTTTTTATTTTGGCATGCAGTGTACACGCAAATGGATTATTGAAACATCCGTCTTTAGTCATAACGGTCTCTCTCCTGTCATATTTTGCTCAGTTTTAACCTTCACCACCCCCCCATCCACAAATGTACAGGCATTGGATAAATCCAAATATAGGGATGGCCTTCGAGCTGTAAGGAAATATATTCCGAGGCTTGAGCAAGACCTTGAGCTGCTCCAAGCCAAAGCTGCAAACCGAACAGATTGTAAAACGAGGGCTTCTGAAGAAACTCAAGTAGCTATTGACAATGCTGACAACCCCGGAGGCATTTCACATGTGCAACCAGAGAGTTCCGATAAGCTTAGAGAACTGATAGCTGGAGATGATGGATGTCATGAGGATGACGATCCTACAAAAGAAGATCCAGATATGGGGTCAGATTCTGAGGCACTGTCAGATATCTTTGAGACCGAGTCCGACACAGACAATGATGAGAAGGTAGAGCGACCTCTTTACTTGAACGAGTTTGAGAAGTTTCCTGTTCAAAGTGGTGGACACACCGATTTTGAAGAGCACCTGCGCCAAATATCTGCCGATTCAAAAAAGGCGAAGTCATTGGACAATGGTAATGAGCCAGAACTGGATGAGGTGGATCGGTTGGTTCTGCAAGCTGCTTCACTTTTGAAGAAAAAGAGGAGATGAGGCATTTGCTTTGCTTGAGTTGGGTGTTCTGAATTCCTATTTACTTGATTTCTGCCTTCAGATATCATTGTTCTGTGTTTAATTGTTGGGTTTACTTTGGAGCGTGGAAGTAAAAAGGTTCTGATGTGCCAAATGCTCAATGAGTTGCATACTGTCTTAGTCCTCTTGTTTAGTCATGTAAGGTGACCCTGCCTTCTGAAGGAAGCCTTCCTGTGTTGTGGCTTCTAAAGTTGCTTACCAGCCCTGTTTTCTGATTTTCCCCTGTTCTTCTAGTTCTTGGTCAAAATTTTCCCAATAATTTCCTCATGGAAGATTGACTATGAGAAAGAGTTACCCAGAAGTAAACAACTAAAGAACCCATATAAGCGGGTACTGGAAAGATATAACTGGACCAACGAATAGATCAAAATATGAAACTCTGAAGTCCATACAAGTCCAAACTTGGTAACATACTACCCATGAGTTGGGTTAATTGGAGTTTGTGGTGTATCCATTTTGTGGTGTGGTGAAAGCCAGGAGGAGGAAAAAGAATTATCACCTGCACTAGAAGCCAACCAACTCATATCTATAACAAATAGGATCCAACTAGCTCATATCTATAACAAGGATGATGAATTGGGTCTTCAGTAGTGCGAGGGGAAACTGATATAAGACCACCATCAGGTTCTAAGACAAAAAAATTGCCGCAAAAGGTAAGGGTGCACAAGGCTTCCGTCATTAAGGTTTATATGTTTGTGCATGCGCAAATCTAGATCAAAACAAAGTATCATCAGAAACCAAAAACTCGTAATCTCTAGAAAAAAGATCAAAATGGATTTACAATTGTTACTACAGAATTACAATGTACACTTACAGGAACTACAGTGAGATATCAAATCGACTCGTTTATTTCTTCATGTGCGTGCCAAGCTCCTCATGGCGATAGATATACTTGTTTTAAGGATATCCAACTCCAGGGTGCTGTGCATATAGTGACAAATCTAGTCGTTGACATAACGTCTGTACAAGCTTTTACAGCTTAATCTGAATCCTCTAACTGTTCATTTTCCAGCTCTCGTACATTCCGAACTACATCTTCTATGCTTCTTGATATGTGATCAGTATGTTCCTCCACAAATCTCAATACCACGGACAGCTGTTCTTGGTAAGCCGTGCAGCGACGTTTGCATCGCTGTCTCTCGTTGTAAAGTTCAAGGGTCAGTTCTCTAATTCTTTGATCCTTCTCATCCTGAAATAGCAGATATATAATAGATAACTACAAGGGAAGTATTACAAGCTGAATTCATTTAATAATGCATCACAGAGTAAAATGGAACCGTATAAAGTTGGTACCTAATATGTTAGTGAACGGATACGGAATCTAACACAAATATAAAAAAAAACTTCAGTTTTAAATTAAAGCCTGCGTACTATTTGAGAGCATAGTCTTTGGCGTTTAATATGCTTCCACATAATTCATTAGTTTGACAAACAAGTAGATCCCTGCTTTCCTCCCTCCCCATTTCCCTTGAGAGCCTTGCGCATCAGTAAATTTTATCTGCACTGGAGTTGGTTGAAATACAGATTCAGTGGCCAATATGGGTTGCATCCAAGAGGGTCCTAGCTTTGAGCTCTTCAACTCCTTAAAGTTCAACCCACGCGCCATGTACAGTGATAGGAATATCATTTCATAATCTATGCATCTCAGCATGCATATAATCTATGCATCTCAGCATGCATATTAGAAACTTTATAAAGTAGCCTCAAGTAACTTTAGTTGCCAGCAACTAAAACTTCGTATAATAAAAGGAAAGATACAAAAATATTTCATACCTGACCAATTGAGTTTTTTCCAGATCCTCGCCATGGAACTTTGCTAGGCGACAATAACGTATGATTGTGATCTTTTACAAATTTGGTAATGACCCACTTACATCCATCTTTCAGAGCCACCCTCAGCATTGCATGGCATCCTTCTCGAGTAAGAGCTGGTGGAGGCAGAACCCTATCTTTCCGGTAAACATATTTCTTCTCACGAAAACCCTCTTTTGAACAAACAAAGTCTTGGCCAATAACCATGTTATTGATTCGAGAACGACGGTTATGATGAATCCGTACGGTGAAACCCGTTTGCCTGCCATACGAAGCATAGAACTCTCTAGCATCATCTCTGGAATTGAACTCCATGCCAATGAGTGGTTCTACATTTTCCATGGAATCCAGACTTCCAGTAGAATGTTCCATAGTCTTAGCGTCTTCATCAACAGATACATCTATACCCTTGTCACTAACAAAATCATGATCAATAAAACTTCCAATTGGCAAACAGCTTTCACTCTCGTCTGAACTAAATGCTTGACCAGATGTGCTCTCCATTTGATCCTACACTTGGGCAAGCCATTTAACCATTAATGTAGAGCTGCAAGCAGCAACCGAAATCACTCCCAAGCTGTACAAACTACAAAAAGAGAAGGCAGATTATGATATTGTACTGAGACAGAAGAGGGGCAGGATGACCACATCTGAACCTGGAGGAACTTAGAATAACCGAAACATTTGCATCCCATTATTTATCTATCAACATTCACAAACCACCCGATATATACTACCTTTCCTAGCACTGGACTTGGTCAAAATAAGTCAGTTGGGAGATATAGTAGATTTGGTTGCTAGACATCCATTTTTGGTTGTATTAGTAGTGTAATAAGTTCTCATCTCGAAACACGTGAACAAGCTACAAGGGACATTATAATGTCAAAGAATGATACATTGTCTTTCCCTTAGAACCTCTGCTTTAGAGAAAGAAACTGAGTACCTGCGGAACATACTATTATGCAGAAACTAGAACCGAATGTTTGGTACACCTCGTGCTTCTCATTATTATACGGTGTTGGAAAAAAAAAAGATCGATTACACCAAACTAGAAACAATAAGATCTGACGCCCTGAGCATATTTGGCCTCAAAATTCTACAAAGGACACATATGAGCAGAAAAGGTAACTCGGTAGAATTAGATTGGATCTGTCTAGTGTTGCGGGATATCCCTAAAAGGGATACAGAGAAGCAGTTTTAACTGATGTACTCATCAGAACTGAAAAAGCAGTAAAAGCTAATGTATATAGGAGCATATCTGCAAGAGAGGTGTTTAGTTGTCGAATATACAAGAGTAGCATGGGCTCTCTTGGTACTTGATTGGTTAAGTAGAGCTTCTAGCAGCCTTTAGCACGCATTTCCTACACTGAAAATGCCATAAAGATTTAAATCTCTTGATTTCATGTCTTTGTGATGCTTGTGCCAAGTGATCAGGTCCAACTATTGAAGTATACAATGAAAGTCTCTCTTAGTTAATTAGTCGATAACCTTTAAGGAATGAGCCAGTCATACTAACTACCTTACAAATCAAAGAAAATTGAAGTTTGAAAACCACATGGCTTGTACGGGCATTTGGAAAATCATATCTCATCATGTTTGAAAAGTTTGGATATACGGTCCAACTTAATGTTTGATGAGAACTTTCTTTAGATGGTCCTGCGAATTTATACACCATTCTCATTCAACTGTTTGGGTTGCGTTGAACAAAGAGATAGACAAAGTCTTCTAATCTGCATACTGAACGAAGAATTTCCTCCTCCTAAGAAAGTACCTTCTTGTCATTCCATTCTCTAATGATAAAGAGGATCAAAGTCACTAGGTTCCTACTTTTTGTTTCCATCGAACTTCTGAAAAAGAGTATCTAGTAAGAGAACAGTAAGAGTGAAAAATCTCTTTAGTATATTCCATGGATATATATACAAAAACTGCAGGCATGAAAGGGACACTTCATGCACCATGCTAGAAGCTATCCGCCAAGGTATGACAGGTGCTTTTTCTAAACCATCTCTCCTTTAGTTTTGGAGGATTATGAAATTTTATCACAGCTAAAAGGCTGTGATAAAACACCGAGCACGTACTCCCTCTTTGATTTAACCATGGATCTAGAACCCAATGAGTCCAACAAGAACCTTTAATCTCTATGGATATATAGCTCCCCCAACCCCAACCAAACAAACATGCAAAGTGTTAAATAGTATGGATTTAATTGAACACCAAAAAAAATTGTGCCACCAAGAACAACTCAACCTAAATGCTTAAGCCAATAATGTATTTATGCACAATTTCATTTCTCAGACTTAACCCAACGAGGGACAAACAACACTATTGAATGCACCTTAACGGATGACCAGCACAGAAAAACCTAGTATAAGCATTCACCTTGCTAGTAAACTCAGGTGTCTTATTATGGAATCCATAGAAGGTTAGGAGAATAAAACAGTGCATAAAACTTTAGCAGGCTTGTTCGAGCTTAAGATTCTCATTCTCTAGATAAGTGTCAAAGAACTGAACGAAAGGTTCAACAGTTTCTTCACTTTTATTCGGTTCATCGGTCGCGGAGACAGCAAGTAGCACCAGTGAGCACGTATCCGCTTACTGCTCCCGTTATTCTTTGCCGCATATTAGGCATTTTAGGTCATATGGACGGAAAATTGGTCATATTGCATCTTAAACTTAAACAGGCAAAGGAAAGTGATCTCTGAGATTCACTTTTCAGCATTTGAGCTCCACATTCGACTCCAAGGACCTTAAATTCAGCGACAAAAGCAGAGTTCGAATAACCAAAGTAGAGCTCAAATACAAATTTTCAAGTCTTATCCTTTGATTTTTTTTTTATATTCGCCCTCTACCTTAGAAATATTTCTTGGCTCCCCCACTTATCAGCGGCCAAACGAAACTCAACATTTGCAATGCTCACCGTTCAATTTTCAAGAAGGAATAAGGTACCAAAACGGAATCATAGAAAGGAAGTAGTAGAAATGAACGTACGAGTAGAAACCCTAGCTTTCCGCTGTAATTTTCAGAGCTGAGATGTGTGCTGATTTCCGAGCTTGGCAGATGAATTTCTGGTATTGTACTTGCCGGAAGTGTGTTCGTGCGTGTATGTGTGTGAGGTCTATCAGGTCTCAAGGATCGCACTCACAGGATGATGGGATCATAGGTCAAAGGACCTGACAGGTGTTTCTTTCACCGGCTGGGGTAATGATCAGGTGTACCATAGATCACCTGTAGACGCAAAGAATCTAATCGGAGGAATCATGATAAGTCCAAGTTTGGAGTAGATTAGTTTGTTCTAGAGGTGCATAAGTACCCTATTTTACAATCTTGTTACGTTATTTAGCGATAAACAATGTGTGAGAAAACGTAACTAGGTCCCAATATTCAAATTGAAAAATTCATTTATTACCCTTTATCGGCAGCTAAATTTGCTCGTGCGAAGGAAATTAAAGACTTGGAATCAAGTTCCACCTTTAGCTCCTTCCGCTTCCAAAGATGTTGCACTAAGCGTTATGCAACATGGCCATCGTGCAATGTGACGTGACAAATAGTTTGTCATGTCACATTTTACAGACGATAAATGAAAGTTAACAAGTTATATCTGGCTTGGTGTTGACATAAACCTCTTGTCTCCATTCTGTTAGTTGTACTACTCCAACATTACACCGGTTGCTATCTATCATCTCGCTAATTTCTTATTACTTCCATTTATACATTAACAGAAGGCAGACCAAGGGGACTTCTAATGGTCATAAGAATGCAGCAACAATGAATTTCTAAAATACTAAATATCTCCAAAATGTGTACCCAAACTGAATGCATCAAAAAATTACTAAAACAAAATCCTCCAAATCGGTTGTTCCACATGAAATCGGTTCGAACCCTGGCAGCGAAAAATTGTATTTGTGATCTTTCGTTTTGGGGCTTAGGTTGTGGGTATTCTAATCATGGTTGGCCCTGTACTGTAGTATGAAATTTGCCCATCAAATGGGCTCCGAAATTGTCCCGCAGGCCACATCCCATTAACTAGCTTTTTGAGCAGAAGGAAACGTACAATGGACACTTAAGGCGGCTTACTAGCTTACAACTTCAGGTTGCCAATCTTCCCCCATAGCCCACAACGCAAACAATACTACCTCTAGAGTGTATAACTATCAGGGTTATGTATAAACAAATTTTTTTCTCTTCCTCTGCTGAGCTATCCTTTTTCCCTTGGATCGAAGTTCAGATGTTCTTCGAAACTGGGCACCTACATGTCCTATCAACCTTTACCGCTATGGGAAGTTTTGTTACCCCTGAGAACCTGTCTCATAAACTTGATGCTGCAACATGTGCCGACAGTAGGAACTCTTGCTCTGTTGTAGAAACAAGATATAATTGTTTGCTCCAGACGCCCTCCTGAAATAAAGGAGAAAACTCGATTAAAACTAATTGAGTGCTAGTATGGGCCTGTACGCTAAGGAGATTTTTTTTCTGTATTCTGTATTCTATGGAGCTCCTAACTTGGGATCGCAAAAGCGAGTTTCCGAGAGAGAAACGTCACCTTATTAGGAGTTTCCTGCAACTAAGTTCTGACTAACAACTTGACCACAATACTACAGAGTTCGTGTCTAAGCACCTTGAAAGAGGGTGATTCATCAATGAAAACCACTCAAGAACGTTAAAGGGAAAAAAGAAAAAAGAAATAGAAAATCTAAATAGCATTACCAAGAATATGTTAAAGATGGATATCTGTCAAAAACATTAGTATATCTTACCAATTCTATATGCTGTGATATCAATGGTCTGATGACTTTTTTCCTCCTGTTTCACATTCTCTCACATTATCAACAGCAATTTGGATTTTCGTTGACAGAAGCTCAGTTTGCTCCTCCACGTTTTTCAAAAATGTGATCAATTGCCCTCTATAGAGAGCACACAACTGATCCTGACGCTCCAACTCAGTGGTGAGTTCTTGTATCCTCCTGTCCTTGCTATCCTAAAAAAAGAATAAGATTTGTATTCAAACTTCTATAAGTTATATAACAAGCTGGAAACTGAATACATGCAACCACGTGAATGTGCATGAGGGAACTATAAGCATAAAAGAGCAGCAAAACGCAAAAGGCTCTTTACCTCGGGTTGGATATATCATACACGTTCAGCTAACCATACATTTTGGTATTATAATGTTCCTTAATCCAAAGGCCAAGGCAGATCTCTATGAATTAAAGAAGCGTAAGAAAGTACTACATTCCAAACAAACACACACACAAGTAATTCATTCTACACACTAGACTTTCCTTGTAGTTCCTTCACCTGCAATGCTTTTTCCATCTCTTTAATGTTCTGTACTTACCCTTTTATCTACTTCGTTTCGCTTTTAGTTGTATGTCTCAAATACACTCATTATGTCATCGTGGACCAGTTTTTCTGTTTACAATTTTTCAAGTTACATGTGAATTAGGTTATTAAATAGTCTAATAAGAACTTGTATGCACGTTAGGCTTGAGGTTTTAGTCTGGAAAAGAGAGCGCTTCTTTCTACTTTGAACGAGAAGAGAAGATGGCATCCAACTCCAACCAAGTGTAAGAACTTGGCTATTAATGACATGACAACCTTAAAGATGGCAACTTTCAAAACTTCGTGGCTTTCGCACTATCTTTTGAGCTGTAAAGAAGAGAAATGCCACTAGTGTGTTTGGAAAAGTTTTAAGATTAAGCAAAGAGACAAGGTTGTGATGTATGCAGTGAATCACCTCTATTGAGTCCTGAGAGCTTATTCAGTACTATTCTATACAATGAAAAGACAGCACTGAACGGAGAAAAAGAATAAAAAATGAAACAGCATGGTCTTCACAGCAGGAAAGAGTAGAAGTACATATTACGGGAAGGGGCCGAAGGGGAGGGATGGGTACGATAAAAGAAAAACAGTAGATTGAAAACCTGAGGAATCCTTTAAAGCTCCAATATAACCTCCAACTATTGTATTCCATCAAAAGTAGCAAACAGTTTAGTGTCAACTGAATCGCTCATCTTATGCTGCAAGAATTTTTGTTTCTGCTTAAGTGAGTAAAATGCAACAATTATGCTCCAAAAATGGGTTGCTCTAAGATATATAAGTGGTCTAAGATACAAAATGATCATATATCACACAAGTAGTTATTCAAGATTTATGGCCTATCATGCTTGGAAAAAGATAAAAGTTAATGTTATTCACAGAGTAGGGATGCCAAGTAGTTAGAAAAGGGCACAATATCCAAAATTAGGAGTCAAACTTGAACGATGTCATCAGTACGCATAAATAATGACACTTCTGACAAGTAAAGTACGACACTCAAACATAAGGAGAGAAAAAAAAAAATCTGCTGGTACATGAAATGACGACTCACCATTGCATTACGAAAAGGGTGATCAGAAATGACCAGTGGATGAGTATGGTCCTTTACACATCTGGTTACAACCCATTTACCAGACTTATTGACCTTTGCCAACATCATTGCATTGCAACCTTCCCGTGTACTAGCACGTGCTTTTCTTACCGGCCCAAATTGGTCTCTCGTTTTGACATAATACCCTTGTTTATTACAAGAGAGTCGCCGCGAAAGAATTCTCTTGTCTACCTCTGATCGACGGCACTGATCAATTCGCATTACAAATCCTACACGCCTCGCATACTCATCATAGAAATCCCTAGCAGCATCCTCAGAGTTGAACTCCATACCAACAGACGGTTCAAGAATTGCACTTTCTCCACATGCAGGCACTTCCTTTTCAGCAGATCCAGCGACAATCCAAGGTCTAGTATCCAAGTTCACTGTCACAAGAGATTGAAAGTTGTTAATCCATTTAAAACCGTACTTAGAAAGATTAAACAAAAAATTGCAGGCTCATTCCCCATGGCTATTACTTTTGTGGTGTCTAGGGAAGCCTTGCCCAATATTGCTTCCCCAAATTGTTGATACAGTCCGAAGTTGATAAGACATGGGGACATTCTGGGGCTCATAAGGGCGTGGGTCCCATCACTTGGATAACGATGAGCTCTCCCATTCCCCATGTTTGCATCATCTGGTAACATAGCCGCCCATGACCAGCCTTGTGGGATTGCATCACTCGTGGGTTGTGCCAACTCCAACAGTAGCCAACGTGCTTGACGAGTCCCAACAGTGTGAACATCCCTGAGGGCTCGATAGCCCCCTTGCAGAGACACAAGGTTCTCAAACAGAGGCGATAGATGCAGTATTGGCTAGGCATGGCAATATTCGGGGGCTTATACTTGGATAGCTAGCTTTTCAAGTTGAGCTCTCTCATTGCCATGTTTGTGTGTGTAACATTCCTAAACACGTTGCATTGGTGTCTATTTAAGTACACTGACCAAGAAGTTAGAACTTATACATCGACACACACAATATAGTAACATAAAGCATACTTAACTAATAGCTTAATCATCGAATGCATACCCCACTGTTGGTCTTAGTGAAGCCTAGCTTGAGTTTGTGGACAGCTTTTAAACGTTGTATAGCTACCCAAGTAGGTATTCTTTTGTATATATGGGTGTCACCCCCTTAGTGTTCCTTGGTAATACAATTCTTTTACTTAAATTAAAAAAAGAAAAAAAAGAGAGAGCTTAATCATAGGATTCTGCTAACCTTTTCTTGTAAACATATTGCAACAAAATTATAAGGGTTCCAACGGAGCTACGACACTCCACACTGAAGCTATAGAACTGCAACTACTTTCGCTGGAGTACTGAACTCCTGGCGAGGCTACGAGAAGCAGGCCCTGGCAGGTTACCTGCTACACCCCCAACACAGCAGTGAGAACTATACCCTGGCGGGCAATGTGCTTGAAGCCCTAGAGGGCCTATGAGAACTGTACCCCGACTCCTGATGGGGCCATATGAAATTGGGCTTACCAGTTCCTTGAGATGAGCAAGCCATGGATTTGCATTGGCACTCCCTGCCCAGGGCGGGCCTGGGCTACACAATTTGACTAGCCCTCCCCCTCCCTTGACCCCCCCCCCCCCCAACCCCTCCAAACCCAATCCGTATAGGTGGAAATCGATTTCAGGTCTCGGGTACGAGACAAAGCGTCTTAAGAGACACAACAGATGTCTAAAATTAACTATGCAACAACTATAAACCCTAAAATTTCCAAACTTTAGGCGCATATTATGATATAACGTACAGAAAAGACGAGGATGAAGCGGAACGGAAACAGTAAACTAAGTAACTGATGGACTTACTGATTTGGACCGGCGGAAGACTTGTCTGTTCGCCAGAGATTGCACCGGCGACTTCGACCTCCTCGTACCGGGAAAGATTTTATCGCCGTCTTCGTCTTTTAAACGTTTTGCAAAGTTTGTTTTTCTTCTGTCGCACCCCTTGGGATTAAGATTATTACACTTGGA
This sequence comes from Escallonia rubra, assembly GCA_033065855.1. Lineage (NCBI taxonomy): Eukaryota > Viridiplantae > Streptophyta > Magnoliopsida > Escalloniales > Escalloniaceae > Escallonia > Escallonia rubra. Next base: position 134,915 of record JAVXUO010003180.1, on the reverse strand, counting down.
CCCTGAAAGTTGCTTTACGTGGCACTTTTCCATCTTTGGCTAACTTTTTGACCCTTTTCATCGCTCAAGTTACATCATATATAAGCCATGAATGCTCAGGCTTTTACGCAACATAAGAAGCGCATCGTTTAGCAAGTTTTTTTAGTCACGAGTGCACCGAAACAAAAAAGTTGTGAGCTACAGGCACACGGTGACCACGAGTTTCATGAGATGCTATTTGGGTCTATGAATTTGAAAGATAAATTAAATTTATAATTATCTCTAACTTCTTAATCTTGATCGATATGCCTAGACTTGAGCCTTTTAATGGGCTAGTGAAATAAAAAGAACATTCAAGACCACTTAAAAAATCCTCAAAGGCTAACGTCGTGCCACTATATGTTAGTCATGAAAGTCCAAATCGACAAAAGAGAAGGAAAAATATTTCTTTGACAGTGAAATGGCACACCGAATGCAACAATTATATAAAGTTTACTTCCAAGATTTTTGAAAAAGGTATAACATGACAACTGAGACTTGTGGGCCAGTTATAACAAGAAAGAACTGTTATTTTGATGGGCGATATTTCGACAAGAGAAATTTGCCAGCAAAAGAAAAAAAATACTAACGAGGAAGTTGGGCAGGCAACTAGAACACTGCCTACAGGTGTGTGTAGTAGAGAGTTGACAGACGAAACTACCACATAAGGATCTTTGATTGATAGCAGACAAGTAATACTTTTATAATTATCTCTAACTCTTAATCTTAATTGATATGCCTTCTCAAGCATTATCCCACATGCTCGAATAGTTTGAAACACAGCATTACAGTTGGGGTGACACACGGAAATGAAAAAAAAGAAACAATCTGGACGGGATGAGGGCACTGAGAACTAGACCAAGACTGGAGAGGCTCACTTCAAATCACACACAATGCCCATAGGAATTGGTCATGTCTCCTTTTCCATTACCTTGATGAGAGAACTCTGCTTCATAGTTTTTTGGCAATTTGATAGGAGGGGGTGAGGAAGCCTCAACGGCTTCAACGAGACTCAGAACTTTGCATCAGCGTAGTTAAGTCCTTCGGTTTCACCACCTTACTCCGAGATATACAACTTAATACAGAAGTTGCTACAAGCAGGGCGCTGTTAGGGTCCACTACCGGGTTCAACCATCTTGAGTGAAAAAAGCAAATTGGACGAGCAACTGCGGCATATATGTATGAATCGATTTCTGAAACTGGACTTGAACTATGAACAGGTTTCAAATATATAACAAGTAACAGACTCTACACTGAGGTTATCTATCATGGAAGCACTTGTACAGTTCGGCTTCAACTTTTCTCACATTTTCAGAACCTACTGTAACTTTGTAAGATGGCACCTCGGCTTCAACTTTTCTCTCATTTTCAGAACCTACTGTAACTTTTGAAGATTGCACCTCGGCTTCAACTTTTCTCACATTTTCAACCACTAATTGAACTTTTGAAGACAGTTGTTCAGCTTGCTCCTCAACATTATTAAGAAACCTAAGTAGTTTTTCCCGATAGGCTGCACATAACTGATCCTGACGCTGCAACTCCAGCGTAAGCTCTTCAATTTTCTTATCCTTATCTCCCTGCAGGTGAATAAAAAGCTAAAAAGCTGATCAACCCACATTATGAGTCACTAGCTTCACTACCCATGATTATATATAGGTCAAAAACAGCTACAAACAGCGTTGCCAGATGCCCTACCTTCACCACTTGCAGAATTTATTTCAGGACGTGTCCAATGTTAGGTGTTATACTGCCTACTTAAGTATCTTTCCCTCATACGAGGTCATTCTACATGTAACACGATTTTGAAAGTAAGCCTACCCCGTGCATAATCTCTCTCCAAACCTAAGAGATTATCTCCAAATGTAATCCAGAAGAGCATGCATTCACGTTAGTGATATTATCATTCGAAATCCCTTTTTATGCTTCTTGATACGTTCAGCTACTAATAGCATTTAGGTCTCAAGGCCTGACTCTATGGATGGGTTGTTTCCTGTAGGTCGATATGTCGTAACTTGTAAGAGACAAGTGGTGAGAACCACATACCATGAGCCAACTAGGACTTTGAACTCTGCAACGCCTTTGAAGGTGGCAAAGTTAGTCACGGTGAGGCCAGAATTTCTTTAAGGTTAAATGTCCCACTTTATTCCTCTAATAGAGGCAAAATAAACCTATAACATTATTCACTCCTTATCCAAACTTGAGTACCTTTGACTTTTTAGTTATTTTTAGAATAGAACAAGGAAATAAGGACGGTCTGCTAAGTCAAACGAGGTTAAAGAGAATGAGCAATGCCAAACATTTTGTGCTAGATTGTATCCTATAAATTGGCTAAAAAGTTGAAACGACTCAAATTTGGGAGTGAGGTAGTAACTAAGGAAAACGAGGAACAAAAAATCAGGTAAGGGAACAAGCGAATGAGTTTGGTTTAGTTATCTCCGCGTCTTCCCATTTACAATGGTTTTATTTCAACTTCATGCATAACACAACTATTTCATTTCTCCCATTATACAACAACAGAGTATATCTTGGTTCATGTTTGTACATAAACACAGATTGCAACAACTGTTATGTTTCTGCAATTAATTTGACTAAAAATGATAAAACATCGGCATTTCTTATCTTTTAGAAGGTGAGTCCAGACTTTAAGCAAGAAATCGTCTTGTCAGACCTGCTGAATCCATCAATACATCGTAATATGCATGATTTCAAACTCAGTCAATATTTATACCTTGGGGAAGACAAACTAGCATGGCATCCAGAAAATTCATAATCCCATTAGAAAGGGCTTCTGGTGTATATTTTCACTTTGTAAAGCACATTCATGGAACATATATTCACATCGTAAAAAGGTTTATGCAGGTGACATCGGAGGGTCACAGTGGATTTCGCCTGATTAGTAGCGAGAGCCTATCCTGTCTCACCTGCCTACCAGCTTGCCTTGTAGGGATCAGGACCCTTGCAAGTTAGCAAGAAAGTAAAGTAGGAACACTCTGAACAAGGGCAACGCCAGCAATCGAAAGAAAAATATTTACCTCTAGAAGGACTAGGAAAGCAAGAAAATAAGAGGACATGACCCAAAGAACACTGTCCAAGTAAGAAATGCTCCCGAAATATAATTAACTGGAATAAAGACACAGAAACATATATGCTACATGTAAGGGCAGAAACTCACCGCATTGCTGAATTCGTGCTCCATAACAACCAGAGGATGGTTATGATCCTTCACGAATCTTGTGACAACCCATTTCCCAGATTTCTCCATCTTCACTAAAATTGTTGCCTTGCAACCTTCTCGCGCACTAGGTCGAGGCTTCTTATCTGGACCAAGTGTGCTCTTTGGATTAGGAGAAAACCCCTGCTTGTTACATCCAAGTCTACGGGCAAGAGTTTTCCCATCAATCTCTGAACGACGGCGTTGCATGATACGCACGACGAATCCCACCCGTCTGGCATATTCGATGTAGAATTTGCGAGCAGCATCTTCAGATTCAAATTCCATACCCACCCGTGGTTCTAGAACAGAATCTCCTTTGGACACATCCATGTTCCCTTCTGTAGGGCCACCCTTCTCCCCATCCCCCTGGTCCAAGTCCACTGCACACCGTGTCAGTGCTATTACAGTTATACTCTTTCTTATCTTAGTCGGAGATGAAAATTGGAAAGACGGGCTCTTTTGTAGGCCATTACAATTTCAAGTGGTCTAAAGGTCACGGCAACTGGTAGATTAAAATGTCATTTTGGGTTTACATCTAAAAGATCTTGATTCATACAAAGTAACAAGGTTTGCCACATAAATGTTAAAAAGCAAGACTAGACTCAAGCAAAAGAGGGCCTTAGCCTGTCTAGAACCAAATGCGATTACATCTAGGTTGAGCAAATCTAATTCAATACAAAGCCTAGCCATAAGTAGCATGAGACCATACAGTTCTTATGACCCTAGGAAGCGGGAGTTCTCTATGCGTGCTTTTCCATTGCTAAGGGGGGAATCACTTGATTCAAATTGAACATGGAGATAACTAAATATTTACAGACAAACAGGGGCAAAATGTTTCATGGGTTCTATTCTTCGTTTTCTTCTTTTTTTATCAGCAATAAAGGTTGCAAAGTAAGGTTTCTGTTGTCAATGACGCAAGATATAAAAGATGGCATATGGAGGAAAAAGGGAAGCGAGTTCATATGACCTAATTGTCCATTGGTGCCTGTAAAAAGAACTAATTTACAGAAAAAAATTACCAATTATGTCTTTCAAGAATTCAATAGTGATACTCAAACGGCCTGATGCCTGCAGGATTTTGACAAGCGATCGTAGGAGTTGTCCTTCGCCGTCATTCCAATATATATATATGTATTTTTTATATTTTGCACCTCAAGTCCTTTCAGCCTACAACTTGATATTACTAACCTCTATTCAGCTCAAAAATCCTTTTTTAGGACCCCAACCTTTTTCCCTGTCATTCTGTCAAGAATCAACCTTAACGCAGTACAAAGAATCCAAAACCAAACCAAACCACTGTTCACACAACGGTTAAAAACTTCTTCTAACCTAATTAAAGCTCCGGACAGCAAACACTCTCTAATGTGGTCATGCGTCGTAAGCCAGGGTCCTGCTAACAAGCAACCTTATGCCACTACTTAAGCGCAGAACACGAGACAAGGCAAATGATACTCCTAATATTTGCCGTGCCTTGGCTTAGGATGATGCATCATAAAGTAACTAAATTTGGAATTTACGATGTCTCATAACTACTTTTTCGATGCACCCTATAAATTTGACTACGTCTTGTGCCTAATCGATGCCGTAGGGTGATCGTTGCCGCCATGCTTCAATTACGGTGCGGTAGGAGAGTATCATTGAGGCTGTCCTACATCAATATGCTCTTAATTGCACTACTATTCTCTACAGAATGTGAAATTAACGTTGTTGAAGAGAGTGAGAGAGATTTGGGCGAACTTACTGGGAATCATGCGAAGAAGGAGAATCTATGTCCGAAGCGCCGCCTTGTTCTTCGCTGGCGGTATAAAATCGACCCAGCATTCTCTCACCTGACTCCTCGGAAAGATTTTGACAGCGGCCCAATAGCTACGGCCACTATATCAGTCACTGAAATTATTAACGTATTTAGATAATTTTTAACAATTGATTTTTAACATCACTATATAAATGTCAAAAATATTTGGGTAAATTATACTAAATACCCCTGAGGTTTTACGTAATTACACTCCACTACCGCTATTTTTAAAAATTACACTCAGCTCAAAAAGTAACTTTTTCTCTTACGGTGTTAATGGTGCAATGCAAAAAGACATGAATGCCCCTCAGACTGTTTTCTTGAAATTTTGGAGGGAAAACTTGTTTTTGGGAATTATTGGAGGAACTTCCCCTGTTTCTGCCTTCTTCTTTTCTCCCCCTGAGCCCTACGGCCGCAACAACCCATTGCCCCGTCCTTCGGTATCTTATGCCGGCACCCTACAGCGCCCCTTCCCCCGTCAGTGACGCCGACCCCCCTTCTTCCTTCTTCTTCTCTCCCCTCGTCCCCCGCGGTCGCAACAGCTCCTTGCCCCTCCTGCAGCATCTTAAACCGATGCCTCACTCTCTGCTGACAGCGCCCCTCCCCCCGTCGGCGACACCGACCCCCCTTTCCTTCCTCCTTCTTCTCTCCCCTCGTCCCATGCGGTCGCAACATCCCCTTGCCCCGTCACTCCTTCTGCAGCATCTTAAACTGACGCCTCACTTTCCGCTGACAGCGCCCCTCTGGGGCGTCGGCGACGCCGCCCCCCCTTTTCCTTCCTCCTTCTTCTCTCCCCTCGTCCCTCGCGGTCACAACATCCCCTTGCCCCTCCTGCAGCATCTTAAACCGACGTCTCACTCTCTGCTGACAGCACCCCTCCCCCCGTCGGCGACACCGACCCCCCTTTTCCTTCCTCCTTCTTCTCTGCCCCCATAGCCGCAACAGCCCCTTGCCCCTCCTTCTGCATCCCACGCCGGCAACGTCCCTCCCCCGTCGGCGCCCCCCCTCCCCCCTTCCTTCCTCTTATCGCAGCTGCAACAGCGCCGCGCCGCCACCCGCCAAACCCATTAGCTTTTAGATTCAACCCTAATCTTCCTTTTTTAATTGTTCCGACCAAAATGCCCTCCTTTTTTGAGTTAAGAAGACCACTCAGGTAAGTAAAGGACAAATTGAGGTATTTTAGGTATGAAAATTGCATAAAGTGATGTGTCGGGGAATCTTTTCACGGAGTTGAGCCTGCCGCTAAATGTGTGTAGTTGTGCATAATGCGGGTACAAACCTCGGGAGGACGGAGTGTAATTTTTAAAGATAGCGGTAGTGGAGTGTAATTACGTAAAACTTCAGGAGTGTTTTAGTATAATTTACCCAAAATATTTTGCCACCATCAATTGTCGATGTATTTGAGGTTCTAACTGTATTTCCTGCCACTCAAGTAGCAGTTCAAAATTCATTCTTATTGTTTTAGTAAATTCACGTTCTTTAGCAGCGTTAGATAAGAACACACGACGTTCTCGTCGAACAACGTTTTATTACTTTTTCTTAATAAAATGAGTGTAAATGATATAAAAAGAAATATGAGTCGAACTTCATCCTTTATATATTCTACTGGATATCTAAAATTTTAATGCAAATGTCAAAATGCGGGAGGTAAAATTACTTGCTGTAAGATCCAATAGCACAGTAAATCATTGTTTTTAACTGTGTTAACCTTGTATATGGGGTTACTTTATTTTTGTCCTTAAAAAACAAACCGGTCACACGACAAGTCAATTCTATCGGCAATGAAAAAACATAAAGTTTTTGTACACTCCATTATATACCAAAATTCCTAGCACGATAGATTTATACCATCACCAAAATACATGCAAACCACAGAAAAATGCCAAAGAAGTAAACAGAAAAGTGAAATAGCATAATACGATATACGGAGTATTATATAGAAAAGGAAGGACTAATGTTTGAGAGAAGCTATTTTCTTCCTGCTATATACGATTCCACATCTTCGTTTGTCGTTGAAACATTAGCGGTTATTATTGCAATATTTTTCTATCTAACAATAAAAAAAGGATGAATTCTTATGTCGTAAAAAATACGATTCTCTTGGTGAAGGCAATAGTTTGTCCATTTTTCTAAACTGATACAGTACTTGTTTTCAACAGCCATGGATGCGGTTCAAAATGATGCTCAGTGACGCATTCTTCAACCCCTTCGACCTTTCTCTTTCTCTCTATTTCCATCGCGCCACCGCCCCTCACTCTCTCTCTCTCTCTTTTAATTGCTCTTTCGTCATCTCTATTTTGCTCTCCCCACAACAGAGGAACCGCAAAAGCTACATACTACATCTTAACTGGACTTTGATCTCGAAATCTAGTAAGTCGCGCATTTATCTCAACTGCTCTCTCTTCCCATTGATTTCACTTAATTGTTCGATGCTTAATCAAGAAAGAACAGTCAATTCTATCACCCTTTAGCTATATTTTGGGCGTCAGTATAGTTGAAGGAAACCTACAATTGCTGATTGAAAGCAATTCGAAGAAACGGGATGGTTCCCAGCAAAACTTATAGATGGGGAGGGAAATAGAAAGGATTACCGGGCTGATTCAGAGTGTACCCACTTTCCAGAACTTACTCGCTTGTGTATAATTGTATTCCCACTTTCAAAAACGCACCTAATTAAATACTTGTAAGCATTCATTTTGCAGCATTGTGTTAGAAGTGGAGCCTGAAATCTATACGAACTTTCTAGGGCAATGCTTTAACCTGGCAGAAGCTTCTTGGGAGACAGTAATCAAGTTTCAAGGCTCGAAAGGTTGAGGGCTGAATTGTTGTACTAGGTTGATGTTGGACTAGGTAGTCACATTTGGTGGTAATTCGTCCTGCAGACACTCAACATGTATGAGATTCATTTGACTCATTGGGTTGGAAGATGCCTTGTTGTGTGCTAAATGAGGTCTGATGCCACAATGGCTAACTGGATCTCAAGGGTGTTTGCACCTTGTTTTAATTTAGAATCTCAAATAGCATCTGCTTTGTTATGGCAGTGGATGAACACCCGTATGTGGGAGATGACAGAGAAATGATAGAGAGCTCCAACGGAAAAGAATCAGACGCAAACAAAGGAAATGCGAATCTGGAACCATACGTGGGTATGGAATTTGAATCTGAAGAGGCTGCTAAGGTATTCTATGATACTTATGCCACTCACTTGGGATTTATAATGCGAGTTGATGCATTTCGGCGATCAATGCGCGATGGGAAGGTGGTATGGCGTAGGCTAGTATGCAACAAAGAAGGTTTCCGCAAGTGTAAACCCCGGCGGAGTGAAAACAGAAAGCCCAGAGCGATCACCAGGGAAGGCTGCAAGGCAATGATCGTTGTAAAGAAAGAGAAGACAGGGAAATGGGTCGTTACGCGATTCGTTACGGAGCACAACCATCCACTAGTAGTTGCACCCCCCAGCAATCGTCGCACTGTGCTCCTGTCTCAAACACCAGTAAGTGCCCTTAACTTGGATGAAAATTTCAGAAAGTATTTGCGAGTATGAGTGGTAGTTTTTATATGTCTTTCTTTATCTAATTTGTGGTGTTGAGTTAGCCATTGTAACGTTTAGGGTCCATCCTATCAGTTGCTATAATAAAGTCAATGCTGACGTTGCTTCTTGATTGTGTATGTACGCATATGATATGATATGATACGTACAACTTGGTGTGAAACTGAGGTACGCTGCAGGCAATTCAAAGCTTGTATCTCCAGAAGCAAGGCTGTCTAACTTACATAATTAATCAGTTTGTTATTAGATAAACTCTCTGCACGTGTGCATACTTAGAAAGTAAGTATGTAAGACAGAAGAATGCTGCTTTTGACAAGTAGGAGATGATAATTTATCCAGTAAGTAATGATATTTTGTCCAGCAAATAGGAGTAACCGAAAGATATTAGCTGCTTCTTGCAAATGACAAATGTTTTGTTATTTGAATATTTGTAACTTTTTTTCCACGAAGGATTGAATTTTACATAGACAAATGAGAAAGATTTGTCTGTCAGTGATGCTTAGTTAGGTCAATTCAAAATCTTGCTCTGCGTGCCTTATACACCTTCATGGCCTGCAGGACTAATTTAGTTGGACTTCACCTTTCCTTTTGCTGTATCTCCTATTGCCATCAGTGTCGTCTGCATGATCCTCCTATTAAAAAGAAATCTACTTCGTTGTGCAAGTTATATGTTGGCAAAAACCTGCTTATACTTTATATTATAGAAACCTATGATACTTGCTACCTCTTTTTCCTGAACACATTTTACAGTTCTTGTGAACCTCAGAGATTGTCTAGCTGATCAGTCATTTAGTCGTCTCATTCGTGTACTTTACTGTAAGCCTCTTCCACTTCAGCTCCTGATGGTTTCAGATCGATATTTTGCTGGTTTGATATTTAGGGGAACAACATATTTCTCAGTGTTGCTAGAGGTAAAGTCGAGCAAATGAAATATGTACATAGATAACCTACGCGATTCAAGAAAGCCTAAGAGTTGACTTGAATAGCTGCATAGCAGTACAATACCTCACAGAAACCAAATAGTCTGGTGGACTGTTGTTGGCAACCTCAGGACTGCAGATCCCCATATTTGTTGAAGCCCAAGATAGTTTATTAAGTTTGTGCTCCCCCAGCAACCTGTCTCTAGATTTCACTTAAAATCTAAGTTTTGATGTTGTCATAGACATTCTTTCATGATAACAACAGTTCCATTTATTTTCTTTAATGAACAAGAAAAGGCTTGATGTGTCCTCACATGCAACTGGCAGCTGAATGGAAAAACACAAACGTAACAAACGAAAATAAGGAAGACTAGGAGGCATTTTGTATGAACCAGTTGATGTGATTAGCAGCACTACTTCACAATTGAGGAGGAATTGGGACCTATTAGATGATTTCTTTACTGGTTCATTCTCTTGATTTTGTAGACCTATTAATAAGACTCTGAAATCATAATTGTCAAAAATAATATTCTGATTACTCCAGCTGGTATGACTTACTTTGGAGTTTGGAATGTATCATTGTGTAACTCGTCCTTCAAGAGGCACTACTTTTTGGAACATGGTTGTAGCATTTGGGAGCTTCCAGTGTATACAATCAAAGCGTGCAACCATTTCCGCCTTGAATACATACTTGTGCAAGTAACATTCAGACTTCTTGGTAGTTAAAAAAATTATTGCTGTTATCTAACTTTACTGAAATGTTTGATGGTTGACAGTCTCGGAGGTTATAAAAGACACTAGTAGGATAGTGCTAGTGATTCATGGTTTAGAATATGAAATTCTGAAGTTCCGTTCAGCGCTATAGTTGCTAGTTCAGATGAAACGAGAGGTCTGAGACTCTGAGTGAAGGTAGCAGCCCTGACTTTGTAATGCAACACGACCAATATCTGTCTGAACTATGTGACGGAACATGCTTTGCTAAGAAAACTGTTACCTTCAGAGACGAGACTGAAGTACTGAACTGCACTTGTGCTGTTCCTATAGTTCAATAGAATGGGATAAGTTATCCTTGGGATGCCAAATATAGGTCTGTATGATAAGTAAATATGTAATAAACACTAATGCCGCCTGAGGGGGCAAAACCCATGTGCAAGGAACAGAAAAGAGGTGCCACAAAAACCCCACGAGAAACAAAAAGCTGGGGGCTCTAAACATAACTACAAGTTACCTCCCACTGAAAAATCGTCAAGGAACTCCACAAATGACTGGTAAGTTATCTCCGTGACTCCGCGTTCTCGAAACACCTCCTATGGCGCTCTGTCCAAATAAGCCAATACAAGCATATAGGAGCTAGACCCTACCTTTGCTTCGCTTCGCGAGGGACAGATGTACCCCGCTAAGCAATCAAAACCAAACGCAGTTAATCCCAATCAGGCCAAAAAGCAGGCACCATAAGTTTCGAGCCACTTTACTGTGGACGAGCAAATGATTGACTTCCTCGTTTGTCTTGGCCATGTAGCACCAGCTTGCCAACACTAACCCCCTCTTGAAATTATAGCAAGTCAGAAAAGACCCATGAGCAGTGGTCCAACTCCAAGCAAATAAAGCCACCTCTGGAGGTGCCCAAACCTTCCTAATGCTTTTCCGTGAAAAAGGAGATCGTGTGTTGCCCTTCAAGATCTTACAGCGAATGACCAAAGAGAAAACTGCCCATTACCACCCTTCCAACCGAGCTTATTCTCCGCCTCGCTTGCCTGATCAATCACATGCAACAAGCCCAGCAATATTTATCCTGCATTGAACAGTAGGAATCGATTGAACCTCAGCTTGAAAATCCAGAAACTGAAGGCCCATTTGGGCTAGCACTTCAGATTGAATGACAGGTGTGTTGTATGATACAGGAAAGATTGTTTTTGGCTTTTTACTTAAGCTGTCTCCAAGGTTTACTCTATCAAATCGCCCAGCAGCTTATTGATTACTCGCAACTATTATAGCATGCGAAGTTGATTTATGCTGTAGGTGCCATTTGTAAGAGATTCAATCGCTGAGGAAGGAATAGGAATACTAAAGTAACCTATCATCGTCTCTGAGGAACCAAGCGTTTTCTGTTTTCCATTAGCCGTGTTATTCTTGTGTTACGGTAAATGTTTCCCTTCTAATCTGGGAGTCGCGTGACAATTTGCAGATGTTTTTACCCCTTTAGTCTATTTGGCTGAAACCTGAGCCAATTGCCATCAAATGCAAGTGTCTTATAACATAAATGCTCAAGTTCAAATCATCAGTGGTTTCAAAACCATGTTACATATATAGAGCATTTATTGTCAGAAACTAGTCATCAAATCGAAAAGGAGTGAGAAGTGTTTAGAGCAAATAGCATTTTTATAATACAACAGATAGAACTTGAAGTGATTCTTTTGGGGACCAACACAAAGATAAGTGTCAAAGTGATCTAAATGAATCGAAGACATTTACTTGTTTAAGTTGACTGCACGAGAAAGGATAGATGGTAGCTCTCCATTAAGCGGAAAGTTTTATTTGTTTTTGATGTTATTAGATTCATTTCATGACTCTGTAGCATGTCTACTCTGAGTCTTAGTAGTGGTAATGCTCGTCAAGGTTTCTTGCTTGGCCTCTGGGGAAGGCAGCTGAAAGAGAGATGTATTCGCGACTTTAAGATGTTTAGTGCGTGTACCATCTCTGTGGTCAAATTACGGTGTCTGTGGTCTACATTATTGATATGTATTCTTAATCTGTGGAATTAAATATAATTTTTTTTTCTTTTCTGATAATCTTTTAGTGACTGCATTTGCTTCGATACTTGCTTTTCTATTTACTGCAGGAGGGAAATCTTACTGGTCTTTGCATCATCTCTTAATGTTAACCAATATTTAGCAAGCTTCTCATTGCTTCCTCCTCTTTATACATTCCAGGATGAGAAAGATGTAAAGATTCGAGAATTGACAGCTGAACTACAGCGGGAGCGGAAGCGGTCTGCTGCCATACAAGAACAGCTTGATATGGTTTTGAAAGATATGGAGGAACACTCCAATCACCTATCGAGAAACATCGATGACATAGTTCAAAGCGTGAAGGAAATTGAGTCGAAAAGAGTAGGCCGTTGATAGAACCAATAGCCGTGTCTTATAGTATTTGTTTTCAGGGTTGTAAATTTCCAGTAGTAGGTGAGATGTAATTCTGTATCTGTAAATTAAAGTAGGTTTTAGAGACCGTTTGGAATTGATTCTTAAAAGTAGATTTTGATTAAATCAAAATCAGTTTCTAAAATCAGCTTTAATTCATGTTAAGTATAATAGATTAAAAGTTGTTGAAGGTATTTGGACAAAAAGGGATTAAAGTAGGTTTAATGTAGCAAAATGACCATATAGTGTATTCAAACTGAAATTGAGCATTTAATGTTGTTTATATGTAATGATATTTTGGTAAATTTTTTGGTCAAACACTCAAACCTGATTTTCCAAAACAGATTAAATCTTAATCCAAGAAAATGAGGATCGTGAATTTAATCAGTTTTAAGCACGTTGGAACAGATTTAATCAATTTACATTTTTTTGCCAAACACTTCAAAACTGATTTTATCTAGATTTAATCAAGTTTAATCAATCTAGAATCAATTCTAAACAGCCTCTAACGTGGTGATTTGAACTTCTGTACATGGTCTCACAATTTAAGAGAGATAGATTGTGACTGGGTCGCACTTGGGATTTCATTGAGGTGCTTTCTCAGTGAGAGAAATTTTTGCCTAAAAAAAAGTACAAGTTTGCCTGGAAAAATTGGCTTTGATGAGCACAATTTTTGAACTATGCTTTCTGGTATTGCTTCTCTCAGTAAGTTGAACTATGCTTTCTGGTTTTACTTCTAGTGGATCCAGAAAATACAGAAAATTGCCCAAGGCACCAAAAGATGTTTTCCTTTTCTTCCCAAAATTGGGCAGTTGCCTTTGTTTATGACTTTGCTCAGTCTTCAACTATTTCGAGTTCGAGCAAACTAAAAAATCTCTGATATGTTACAAACATGGACATAAGAACCATATAAAAGCACTTCCAAAATAAAAATGAAAATTTTTGTTCTCATCTACTGTTTGAACAGTGCGGCAACGTAAGACTAGTTACAAAGAGATCAAACTTCTGTTACTGTTAACTACAAGGTGTTTTGTTGTCAATAAAGAAGACACAATGCAAACGACCTCAAACTCACCATCCGTACTTGGCTTGTGTTTCAGCTTTGGTGAGAAACCCTTTCGAACGCCGCTCTGAGAGCTCCATCTCTTTCTGTTTCATATCAAAGTACAAAGAACCAATTTGATGCTTCCTCTTATGAAGCTTTGTAGGCTTCCCCTTCGCTGAAACAGGCTGCAAGAAAAATTGATCGAGTCATTAAATTGTTTTTGTGTCAGGAGTAATATTGAAAAAAGATCAAGTCATATTGTCCATGTACACGGGATATGGAATATTATACGAGGCAGTGGCACCAATTGAGAAAAAGATGACTTCTATCCACCATATAGATACTTCAGTGAAGAATAAGGATCTGTGTCAAGTTGATGGGGTGAGACTGAGACTGAGAATAACATGGGGAGAATTGGTGTAAAAAGACACGGTTGCCAAGACTTCATAAACAACGTGCTTGGAATGGAAGAATAAGATTCACATAGCCGACCCCAACTAGCCCAGTTGAGCTAAGCCGAGTTTGCATGCCTAACTGCATCGTAGAAGTAAAGATGGCCCAGCACAGGGTAAGTCAAATTCCACCACTTACAATCATGTATTCCACGACTCTTAGAACCTACGAATAACTAAATAAATGGCCATCTCTTTGAAACTTCCAACAACTTAATAACGCCCTTATCTGAGGGGGGTCAAACTTCTTATTCTTGAATGACAAAAAAAAAAGGTTAATATACTGCAACTTAATCCACTGGCTACCAAAAAGAATCCACCACAACTCTGAAGCAAATGCAAGTAACCAGCCATGTACTCCGCCTTCTGCCTTCTTTCACATGCTACAATATATGAGTAGTGGTCTTCCAAACAAATAAAGCTTGCTTACAAACAAGCTACTCAAAAGATGTACCATCTCCCAACCATATGATTCCAAGATGCCCCGTTGACTGTAATGCCCCACGGAAGTATCAGCAGAATTGAAGTTCCCAATCCTAATGCCCTTCTACAATCGAGATTAGAAACAAGCATCCCACTAATGTCTGGGAAATTTACAGATACTAGCTTCCAGTTTACTACTACTAAATAAGAAAAAATAGTCAATGGTGTCTGTCCCATTACCGCATGGCATTCCACAAGACCGTAACACCCAGTGGGCAGGGAACAATTGAGTATTTTCTCCTGATTGACACTTCCTTGTGGACCTGACTTGCAGTGGCACCTCATTGAACCATCTATCCTCCCACATCAAACTTAAGAGGATATACAATCAGAACATAGACCCAATAAGTCAGTATGGAGTTTCCACAAACCTACCCCAAGAGGATTCTCAGGACCCAATACATCCAATCTCAAACAACTCTCTCATATGGCTATCAGTGCTCCCTGTTAGAGGATAAGACTTTCGGATTGTTGGGCACCCAAAAGGAAAGAAGATCCTTTGCACCCAATAAAACATTGCTGATCAACTCAAGAAAGCATTACTAATCAACTCAATGCCATTTATGAAAGGTAAAAAATAAAGAGTCCAACCTATCCACACCCACATGACAGAAATATACACACACACACACACACACACACACACACATATATATATATATATATATATATGGGAGCTGATCCGTTGCTAGCGCTAGCAGCGCTAGCACCGTCCGCTATATAATGTAGCGGACGGTGAATTATCGTCTGCTACATTATATAGCGGACGGCAAAACAGCGCTAGCAACGTGCTAGCGCTAGCAATGGATCACGACCCTATATATATATATATATATTTCCCAAATGCCGAAAATAATGGAAGAATGGTGAGATGATTACAATTATGCCTGTCATTCGTGCTCCCCCAACACACGCGTTGCAAATGAAAACCAATACTAAAAAAACTATAGTAACAGTATTTGAGAGCCATCCGCAGATGTAATTCACAAATGATTCTCCTGGTAAAAGTCATTTAACCTCATATTTCTTTTATGTAGGTAAATAAAGTCATCTACACCTAACTACATGCTTCGCTTAAGGAACTTCATCTATACTACTGCAAACAGCTGAAAAAAGACCAATAGGTCTAGGCCACTTATAAACAGCAAAACAATCACGTAAGCAATTGCACCCATAGCAAGCATTAGGGCAAATTTACGGAGAGCAAGTCTAGTCCCTTGTTTGACGCCGAAGGGACTCCAAGAGTAATTCCTAATCTACTCAATGTCAGCCTTCTTGAAACGATCTATTCCCCTCTATCTACTGAAAAGTAACATATGATAATCCAAGCTCTTCCTCCAGAATATTTAACACAGGCATGCAAACTGCAGAAACCATCATCTGTAGGGACAAACCAGTAACAGATTTCATATATTCTCTAACAAAGCTGTGCAACCACCCTCGGCCCTTCTATACAAAAAAAAAATAAAATTCCTAATCTTCTGAAGTGGCCAGAAACTCGAAGCAACTGCAATTATAACAAAAGAAAAAAAAGGACCAAGCAAATGACTCCAGTTAGTGCATGCAAACTTATAAACTGAAGCTCCACCAAATCTCCAACTGCTCCATAATCCCTTCTGCTCCATAATAGCCAAAGGAGATCTCACCCCTCGAAAAACCTCTGCTCTCTTCCCCCAGCGTGCCTTGAGAGGTTGTCCCTACACCACACTAATTCACTTGGTAGGCCTTACCAACTAATTCTTATTGTAAGTCCATTATCTGACTTATCGACCAAGTACAATAACTAGCCACCGCCAGAAGGGGGCAGATAGTTTCCCCCCCCAAATAAAAAAAAAGGAAAAGAAAACACCATATTCTGATATAATGTTTGGTAGTTTGTTCCCCCTAGGAAGCTGCTTTTGTTTCGTTATATGTAATGGCCTCGATACCACGTCTAATAAACGTAAACAAAGAGGTAAAAAAAAACGCAATATTTCTACGCTAATCTGCATAACACTAACAAACTTATATGACAAATAAAATAGCTCCAGCAAACATGTTAATTTTCGTAGCTTCAATGTTATAGACATAGAGCAAATAAAAGAAAATCTCAGGATTCAGGCTACAAGGGCATTACCCTCCAAAAAATATGTATTGGACCTTAAAATGAGTTCGCAGCTCCATCGCTGCAATGGGCCGGCCAGTAACCCAGTTGAGCAGAAGTTCAGATATGGTTTAGCATTAACTCTTTAGACTCTAGGCCTGTTTCCCTCCCGCCCCCAAATAGAAAACAAATAAAATGGAAGCCCCATTAATGGATATTAGAAATGCTCAGGTATGTATATCATACCGTACGCATCAAGCAAGTGTGAGACAATCTGAATGAAGAGAACGTGATTAGACAAATTTTTCAGGCAAACAATAATACTGAGCTAATGAAGAGTAGCACATACACAACTGATCTCTTATTCACTCAATCCTTTACTTGACAGCTTAATTGTGACAATGTCAACCATTACTAAGTCAAAAACGTAACCAGTGCCCATCATATTCTCATGGGAGTCCACACACAAGTCAAGTGTCCATGTAAGGTAACTGCAACCAGAAAATGTGACTGGTAGCCCTATTGACAGCCCAGCGACACTAAGTAGTTTGTTCAAGTTCCAAAAGAACATAAAATAAAAATCATATCAAGAATGAAAATAGTAGGAATCTATAATGAATACCTGGTAAGAGGGGCCAAAAGCGATCCCAGTCAATTTGGCCTTGTCCTCCCTAGGCCGGTTCTTCATCAGCTCATCCTGCTTAACCTCTATCATTTCGTCAGGAAGAACATCTTTCCTTCCCCTCTTTGAGGGAACCCTCACCACATTTTCTGCTGCTACTCGCGATACATCTGGTTCCACACTCGCATCCGACTTATCAACCCACTTACTCTCATAGTCGTAGTGCCCTTCAGTCTCATAATTACCATATCCACCACTATAACTATCATAGTTCGCATAATCACCACTTGCCGAAACCAAACTCGAAGCATCACCACCACCACCATCATATCCACCGTAAGTCTCATAGTTCACATATTGCTCACTACCTAAACCCCGATCCGAAGCATCACCAGAAACTGTATACTCCAATGAGCCATCAGAAGCTCCAATTGACTGCTCACTTATGTTCGAACTAACATTTGCTTCAGTCGAAATCCCAGAAGCATTTGAGTTCCACGTCGCTGCATCTGCATCGATGATGATTGATCGCCTACCGGTTCCTGACGACATGGACAAGGAGCCCAATGCTGCGTTTTTCGGTGCGGGAATACTGGATAAAAATGATTTGACAGATGGGGTGTGAGTAATAGACTCGGAATTCCTTCTTTGTTTACCATAATCTTCTTCTTCGTCGTCGTCATCATCGTTGGACTTGCTAATTAGGTTAATGGGTGGCCTGAATTGAACGACTTTTTTAGGTTTAGGGCCTGAGGGGGCGGAATTAGGGTTTTCTGATTTGGGTAGAGGAAGTGAAGAGAATAGGGAAGATGGCTTAGCAGGACGGTTGTGATTGGCGGCGGAAGGAGAATGGTCGGTGATAATTGACGTTGACGGTGACGCTATTGGGGGTGGAAGGAAAGAGAAGAGAGAGGAACTTTTAGGGGGATTTGATCGTTGAAGGGATTTGGCGGGTGGCTGGTGTGATTCTTGCTTTTCTTCTTCTGCTTCTTCGTCTGAAGAGGCATAGGTGGCTAGCAAAGAGTCCATATGTTCTACGGATAGAGAGAGAGAGAGAGGGAGAGGCCCTGATTTGGCAGAGGTGATCTAGGGTTTGTGGTAAAGGAGGAGAAGGCTGGCCTGAAAGCCCTAGTTTGGGGAGCTTAATGAAGATCTGAAAACTGTGATTCTGACGAGTTACCCAGGCGGAGCCGGAGTAGCTGAATTATTTTGGTGGCTAAATTCGTACATTTTGTTATTGTTATCGGGAGCTTCCGTTGCTTACCGTCCGCTATATAATGTAGCGGACGGTGAATTATCCCCTAAATTATATAGCGGACGGCAAAACAACGCTAACAACGTGCTTTGTTATTAGATTCATATATATAGAATCTAGTAACAAAATTATTTTGGTGGCTAAATTCGTACATTTTGTTTTGCTTAGTCATACATTTTGTTGCAAAAACTTAACCAAAAAAAAAAGTGTAAATTCACTCCCACAGTATTGTTTTGCTTTGTCTCTTTCTCGTGGGTAAGTTTCAAGTTTTGTCCTCTTTAACCGAGGATATTTCTGTTCAATTAAATATGACTTCTGCAGTATAGTTATAAATTTTTATACGTATATTATGGACTTTATATATATATATATATATATTGTGTAAGAGCCTTCATATGACAGAAATGAAATCTTTAATCACTTTTGCTTGTCATGCACACGCATTGACATCTACTAAAAACTGGTTACAAGACGTGTTGTTGTGACATGATCTCACATCTTTATTTGTTTTATAACATTCTACACGTCACATGTATTTGTGTAAAATTCCAAAGAGTGCCTGCCCCAAACTACCTGGATATTTGTGTATTTTGGTTATCGTGGGATGTCATGATATATTTTCTTATCTGGTTGATGTTACAAGCTACGGTAATATCTTATTATCCATGTTATTTTATCATTTATCAAATAATAATAATAATAATAATAATAACATTAATAATCGTGTTTCAAAAGTGATTTTAGTTTAAAATGTATTTTATTGGTCCCCTTAACTCTGCTTCAGTCAGCTACTTGCCTACTTGGTCATTCCGTCCACGAGCTCGACGGTTGCCGCAGAGCTCAGACATTTTTCAAGGGCAAACACAGAATTAGTTCCTTCCTCAAGCATATCCATTAACCAAAGCCTCATGTACATCGACACATTTCTTTGCTTTTGTGCAGTGAAAATGCTGGGGGATTGTGTTCTTAACAATGCTCACACTCTTTGGCTTGTAGATTAGAACAACGCAAAAAAAGATCACTGCAGGAATACTGATTCAACTGAGCTATAATTTTTGGATTGTCTGATTACACTGGATACAGATCGAAATGGCAAGAAAAATCGAAATATTCACCCTTCAATTAAGTTACTCATATCACACGTTAATGAGCCCAATATCAACATCAATGAGCTAGCTAAAATTGCAGAGAAGGTGGATTTCAGGGAAAGGTAGCTAAAATGCCGTTATAACACTAATATTTCCCTAGGCATAGACGACTTCTAATGAGTTCCTTGAGTAACAGTGACCAAAAAACATAAAATGGACGTATAACATTCTGTAGCACCCAACCAAGGCCAATCTCGGGCAATGCAAAGCTAGCTAGTTCCACGCCAATCACATCAGCCAGGTAAAAGTATCCACTAAGGCACTAATAAACCAAGGGGGAAAGAACTGCACACTTGGAGTACATATAGCACAAACAGAAGGCACCAGAAGAAAGCAAAAGGAAGTTCCACCAGGATGGATGAAACACCATCACCGACCTCTGCCTTTCACCACGCGTCAAACTTTCGTCCAAGCCATCAACGAAAACTAGAACTTTTACTCAGTTTCCCCGTATGAAGTATAATCCTTAGCAAGTCTCCTGCTGCCTACCAAAGCTGAAATGGTGAAAAGGGGCATGAAGCACGTAGAAGACCATTTAAAGTTCTTTTGATCGGAGTTCAGTATCCCTTCGCATAGATATTGATTCTGTCAACCAATAGTCCTTGCTCAAATATCTTCACTATCTAATCCCGAGCTACCTCAGACTTCAAGTGAGTCCCGAGCAACCTACAGAACACCCTAAGTTCCTTAATTAGCACTCCCTCACTTTTCCCATCATATAGCATTCTACCTTTGAATCTAGTCCATATTCAAAAGAAGCTCTCTACCATAAGCCACTCAGCTAGTCTTGACAACAATTGGCTTAGCCATCGCCATCAGCATACTCTGTAAAGGGGGATAATGGATGCTCTGCATACAGCACCTAAAGTTGAAAAAGAAATCCTTGCGAGCACCATTAGTCTGGAGTGTATTTCTCCCCACATCTATCCTCTAAATAACTGCAAGGAAGCATCATGCTATCCATATACTCGGGTCTCTCCTTAATTAATACTTAATTTTTACTCACCTGTATATGCATTACCATACAGGAAGGTGAAGTATAGATCAGCCAAAATAAATTAAAATGTGCTGGCTAATAGCTAATAAGACCAAATTTGAGCCAAAGGTTACAAAGTCAACGCAAGGTCGAGATAACCATAATCGAAGTAGCCCTCTGTACAGTAAGCATGTTCCAACTTCACATGAATGTCACTGATTTCTATCATATCGAATAAACTACACGTCCATAAAGGTAATTCCAGGAGTACTTACCCGGATAAAGATCCATGACAGGCCAACTCTGCCCTTTAGAGCTGTAAGATGAGTTAATAAAGGAGCCTCTCTTACAAATTATTCAGTGAACTGATACCACACAACCAAATAAATGCCAAAGTAGCATACTAGAATTCCAATATGACAAAAACAATAACCACTACAGATGCAAAATTAAGCTTAGACCCGCCTACTTGATCGCGAATGGGTTTGCAAGACAGTTATAGACAGAAACAAAGAAAATCAGCATGCAAGTTAAAACTTCGCAGATATACATGTGCAAGGCCCAATCATGTGAACTGAAATTGGAGCTCACATACTGATTTATCTGAAATGTGTCTATAATTAATGCTGTCTTGTTACTGAATGTGTCAAAATACCAGAATGTTAAGAAAGATTTCCGACCTACCCCAAACAATTGTATAAACTACTATCATACGAGCTTAATTGAAAAAAAAAAGGTATATTTCAACCTGAGTTCACCAAGTAAAAAATTTAGCTAAGATAGTTACCAAAGTAAACCAAGAGGATCCAATCTATCCAAGTAGTGCAGTACTAAATAAAATACGGAGTACCTTACTGCATCAAATTATAGTAATCAAAGCATCCGAAATCTAATTCCTTTTCCTAATTTCCACTAACCGGCAAACAGACGACTTAATTCATCCGCCATTCAATGTCACATTGCGGTATCATAGCTGGAGCATGGTGATGCATTATACATCCCAAAATGCAGCAAAATACAGACAGTACATAACAATACAAGCTTAATGCATAAAAGCGTACACAGCCGTGGAAATGTAGACCACGAGAGCAGAGGTCACCAGCACAATCATCGTCGCGACCGCGTGCACCGCCGACTTGCTCCCGCACGACAACATCCCCAGCCGTATCTCGATCACATTCACCATCGAAAGCATCAAGAACAGGCACCCCATCACGGACCCAACCGCCGAGCCAAGCATCCCGAACCTCAAAACCTTAATATTGATGTGCGCCCTAAAGATCTCATCCACATCCTTACTGTTCAGCAAATTGATCGCCAATTTAAGCCCCTGCGCGACAAGCGACGAGAACAGGAAGAAGCTGAACGAGACCACCTCGAACACGAGGAGCTTTTTGGCGACGCCTACGTCGGCGTCGCAGGGCGCGCGATTCTCCAGGCTGCGCTGGCCGGGGGTGGTCAGGGACAGGCCGACGAAGACGGCGATCGTGAAGAGGGAGTTGACGTTGACCAGGCCGTCGAGGGCGGTGACGTGGACGCTGGTGGTTGAGGCAGCCGGCTGTGGCGGATAAGGTGCCGGTGCCGATGAGTTCCGTCTCATTTGCCGAGAGTCGTAGTAGTCCTTGTTGGCGTACGACTCCGATCTGCGAAAAAACGGAGATTACAACTCAGATCAGCTGTTAGCTACTGCAAAACTGCAAATGGAAACGGAAAATGAGAAAGGGGGTTACTCTTCCATGGATTGAAAGTGTGTGTGAGAGAGAGGATGTGGGTGAGCTTGAGGGTTTTATTAATGGAATAGCCTGGAGTGGAAGGGAAAGTGCAGTGGTGTGAGGGAGAAGGGACGGATGTTGTGCCTGTTTTGGAGGAGGAGTGCTGTGTCGTAAACTTTAAAGGCAACGGAAAACAGGTAAAGGGGTTTTGTTTTGAGAGAATCATTGTCTGAAGAATAGCTCGTTTATTTATTTATTTTAAGCTAAAAGCTCGTTTATTCGGGGAATTTTATTTTTAGGTGACATTTTTTAAAACTCTAAAAAGTACCTATGTCAACACGTATCATATCCTATGGGACATAAAAGTGTATATATATATATATTTTTTAAAGAGGTCACATATTTTTACTGAAATTTATAGAAAGTTTGTTTATAGTTATATAAAGAATAATATTATTACATGTAAAAGTGAAGTCTCGTTAGCGATATTGACTAGGATACATCATTTATAACAGTTTCAAGTAATCCACAGTAACTTTACTATTTGAATTTATTAGTAATCCAACATGTGTCCTTTCTATACCTAGTCTCTTGCTTGTTGTACCTTAATAACAATTTTCCTTTTGCCATTTAAATCATTTGATTTTCTTTTGAATACCTAGGTGTGAAAGTTAGTAAGAGTTGTTCATGTTTAGAATGACGACACATCACTGTTTCAAAGAATTACTAATTAACTTATCAAGATGCAACGTAATGTATTTAAATGTATCTTCTCTTTGATACTTATTTTATCACAACATAATATGTTATATGTATAACAACATTGAGTTTGCAAAACATAACGAACATCCTTACATCAGACAATGACTATTATACAACAGAGTTAATCAACTGTTGTTAAATTCACACAATAATCACTATAAACTATTTGCATTGAAAAGGTTATACATTTTCTCAAAATATACTATAAACTATTTGACTCAATTATACAATTTTTTCTATCTAATTACAATATCTGATTTCATTGTAAATCTTATACATGGGATACAACTACTATGTTCGTCGTGAGGACTTACCTAAACGAAAAAAAGGCCTACAATCTCTTTATTTATATATTATACTACATTACAAAGATCATTTCTTACAATGATTAGGTTATACGAACATATATATTTTTTCCTATACATGTATTAAATTATAATAAATTCAAATTAACTGTAACACCATTTTTTTCCCTCTGTATCTCATATGTTATGTTTGTTTTTCAAATTACGGATTTTTATGTTCATATACGAGAGTTGGTTTTAAAGATACATTAGTCAAACTTAAGTCTTTATAAATAAGTGTATTGCTAGCTAGAGTTAGGAATTAATTTTTAAATTATATAAGGCTTAATAATATACCCCCTGTATACTCTTCAAGAAAATTAAAATGAGGACGACCCCGTAAAACATGGTAAATACCTTTAAAGGCACTAATATGATCATTTTTAACTATTGGGCTTACGAATAAGAATTACTATTGTTGTAAGTTCATTTAATTTTAATATTTTACCTAAAGGAATGTAAAAGCCATATATTAGATTGATAATGTTTATATTGATTATGGTAGACATATATTAAATGGAATATATGTAAAGCAATTACTACATCATTTTAATTATTCTGAATCTCATACTTTAATTGTATAATTTTTAATTTGCGGGCTTTTATTTTCATGTTAGAGAATGTTTTTAAGGATATAACAGTCAAATTTAAGTCTTCTAGATTTTAAATTGGGTAGTAGAGTTTTAGAATGTCTAAAGTTAGTTTTATATTATAAAATATTACCTAATATTGAAGTAATGACCTTATCCAAGATGACATTTTTGTGTTTAGTATATAATTTTTATAAATCCTATTTTAAGTTAAATATTATGACGACATGTCGAATAAAGAGGCTATCCTTAAATTTCATTGTGTTTTTCACTTCGTTTATTGTATATTTTTGTAGATGAGCTTGTTAAGTTTAACAAATATCCTAATGCATTATACTAATAATTTATACGGTGGGTGGGAGGGGGGGGGGGGGTTAACCCTTGTTCAATCGTCACAAAGATCATTATTCATAATTGTAATAAAAAAATCTATTGTAATCAAAATTAAGTTCTAATACTTTTTATCAGTTGAAGATTTATATCAGTCTTAGTTTTCACCTAAAATTAACAAACTAAATAAAATAGATCTTTTTATTGGTCATTAGGCTCTATAAAAGTTTACCAATTTAGAATATATTCGTTTACCATTATTTTTGTAGAATTACACAGGTATATTGATTTATCATTTTTTTTATAAATTTTATATACGATTTCTTTCCAAAATCTTACATATGAAATGTAGCCACTTCATAGGTCATGGGGTATCGTATAAAGAAACTTGCACTACAACTCGTTTATTAAAGCTGTTTTACATGTAACCATTTTGTTAAAGCAATGACTTCCATAAATTTAAAACTAATAAATTAAATTCAAGTGCAACATCATTTTTCCTTCTAAATCTCATATGTTATTTTCGTGTCTTTGATATATGCATTTTTATTGCTATATTAGAGAGTAATTTTAAGATTATATAATTTAGAATTTAGTCTTAGTAATTTAGATTATTTCGTTAGAAAAATCTCCCAACTTTAGGACTCTCTTTTCTGTTTATTATAAGATAGTCTATTCATGTCCATATAAATACTTTATTATGCTCAATTTTATTAAGCTTCGCAATACGATTATTTATCCTTTCACCTTTTTTAACCATGACAAACAAACAAACCAAAAAAAAAAAAAGTGAATTTTGTCCCTTGTGACTTGGCTCAATCCAAACTTATCCTAATGTCTAAATTGTAGTCCAATTTTATGTTGTCATGGAGAGCAGCGACAAATTAAGTAGCGCAATCTTGTGGCAAAATGGCCAAGGCCAATTATGGACAGCCTAAAATGTGTCGCAGAAATTGTCAAAAGGGTTGTTAGAAAGAACAAAGAAGCCTCACTAAAAATGGATCAACTTCAAAGCGGATTTGGGCTGCAGCCCAAAGATTTGGGTCTTGTTAGGGTTTTTCTGTGTGGATACATACACACAGTGCTCCTGAAGGGGTGGGGGAGAGGACAGCTAGTCCAAATAGCAATCTTCCCAATTAATTTGCTTTCCGGTGATGTCCTGTCCTTGATGGCAAGGACTAAGAAACCAAGATTAAGGGAAGAAGAAGATGAACATCCAACCTGGTTGACAGGTTGAGCACCTTGCGCGAGCTTTGTTTCCGTCTCTCCTGCCTTCGCCAACTTGCGAGTTTTGACCGTCGGTCACATCCTGTCTTTGATGAAACCAAAGAAGCAGTTCAGACTTGTGTACTGTCCAAGACCTTCCACAGAATGGGGACTTCTCCGGCGATTGCTCCAATGTTGCTTCTTCGCTCGATTATCTCAAGTAAAGTCGTGATAGGCACTCCGTATTAGTAGTAGCAAACGCTGGCCATTATTGCTCAAAGTACCGGCCTCTTTCAACATGTCAAACCTCACAACGCTGTATCTGGAAAACGTGGGTTTTTTGGACAACAAGCAATAGTTGTAGGAGTATAACCATATCTGTTTCTGGATGCCCGAGGTTAAAAAGTTTGGCCTTCATCGATTCCTTCATATTTGATTACGAGTGCCACAGTCTGTCCTCAAATCACAAAGACCTCACCTTATCGATCGTGTATCGATGACTTTGGTCCCCGCGGCCGTAAGGTTACGAGGATACCAGCACCCAAGGTACGTAGCTTGTTTCAACTATACAGGAACTCTGCAGGTATTTGCCTTGTCTACCGATAAATTCTTTAGAGAGGGTAAGCATCTTATAACGAACCAATTATGGATTTAGATGGGTGCTGGGCTCAAGACATGATCTTTCTGCTAAGGAAATTTCATGGATGCGCAATATGTCACATTATCATCTTCCACTACTAGGCACTAGCACTTTAACAGTATGGAACCTAGTATACTGAATCTTCTACCTCCTCCTTTTACGAATTTCAAGTACTTGAAGCTGCAGAAAGATTTGGGATCTGCGAGTATGGGATCTGGGCATAAGCGTGTAGCAACCTGCTTACTTACTAGCTCTCCTAAATGCAACTGTCGTGACCTACTAGTTTCGTCTGCCAACAATTTGGCTGCATATATGGAAAGTTTGGTACTTGAAGCTGCAGAAAGATTTGGGATCTGCGAGTATGGGATCTGGGCATAAGCGTGTAGCAACCTGCTTACTTACTAGCTCTCCTAAATGCAACTGTCGTCACCTACTAGTTTCGTCTGCCAACAATTTGGCTGCATATATGGAAAGTTTGGTACTTGAAGCTGCAGAAAGATTTGGGATCTGCGAGTATGGGATCTAGGCATAAGCGTGTAGCAACCTGCTTACTTACTAGCTCTCCTGAATGCAACTGTCGTCACCTACTAGTTTCATCTGCCAACAATTTCGCTGCATATATGGAAAGTTTGGTTATATGGCCCCCCACCACCCCTGTTGGGAATTTTCCACGATTGATTCCTACTTTATTAAACATTGTAGTACAATGTATAATATACAAAAAGAATCAATCAAATTGATTGATTGGTTTGAGAGATATTAACTCTCAAAGATTGACATTTAATAAGGTTGAAAAGGTCATGACGTGGGTTCTCACGTGGCTTGAAAAATGAAAAGATTAAGAGTATTTAAATGGCCATGTGACATACTATATTGTTCAAAAAAATCCATGAACAGCTTACCTTCGATCCCATAACTTTGGTCAATAGCATCATAAATTCAACCCAAAGCTACATTTCATCGATCAAAAGAGTCAAAGGTTCCAAGACACCAACTCCTGTTTGGTCCCCTCCTCTGATAGGATGGAGCAAAATCAATTTTGATGCAGCAATTTGAGGTGATAAAGCCTGTATAGCAATTCTTTGCCGCAACTCAGCCGGGAATGTGAATTTGGAAACACAACCACAATTGACACAAGGGAGCTAGAAATAGCAAAAGCATGGGCAGCACTGTTAGTCATCCGTACAGCCCTGAACCAGCAGAAGCATTGTGTCATTTTTAAAGGAGATGCGGAACCAATTATATTGATGATTACAAATCATACCTCTCTTTTCTGGAACATCAGAAGCATCGTCGAAGAATCCAAGAGCCTACTGTTGCGAATTCCCAACCGGGACTTTGCACATACTCCTTGAATTGCAAATAAAGCTGCTCATAATCTTGCTGCTTTAGCTTTTGTTTACTATCATTTTGACTATTTTCCTCCTTCATCCAATCTTTTGTTTAATTTGGAAGAAGACATGAACATTGTTGTATAGTTTGTTCCTCTCCTTTCAGTTTTAATGTTATATCCTTTTAACAAAAAAAAAAGACATACCATATTGTTCTAAAAACACATGATATGCATGACCATGCACTCGCACATATGCGGTGCATCGCACGCGCGCACCCACGACGGCGGCGGTAGCGTAAAGGCGCTATTGGTGCTTTTAGGCACACTTCGCACGTGCGCATTGTAACTAGGAGCCCTCGCCTCGAGCTCAGCCTTAACTTTTTGCGACAAATTCAGCCTATGAGCTGCATTATTGATTGAAACAGTGTGACTGTTGGCGAAATTAAACATATTTTTTTATCTGTTTATGGTGTCCTTTAGTTCAAATATTACACCTCTTTGTTTTGTCTACAGATTGTGACTGTTAAGTGACATATGCAGAATCATTTAACTGTTACAACTGTTTGCATCTGTTCAAGGCACCTTTTGGTGTCTATAAATAGGGCTGATGGTCAGATCGCACTTCACTTCGAATCTCTCTCTTGCTCTCTCTCTCTCTCCCTCTCTCAGATTTATGTTAGTTGATTGCAATATGCTGTAATCAACAAAGTTTGCCTGTTTTATCTTGGGAGGCAGATTTGCTGCTATCCTAAACAAATTATAAGGGAGCAAATATTGTCTTAAAGAAAGAGTGCAACACATTCGAGTTAGGCTTTTCCACTTCAGTTTTCTCCATACTGTCTAACTTTCCAACAACACCCCCCCCCCCCCCCCCAAAAAAAAAAAAATTCTCCTTTCGGTAATTGGGGTTCGTTCCAAGGAAAGTGCAGTTATATTTTGATTTTTGTGTAGTTCAGTTTAATTTGTTTTGGTGTATTATGATCTTCCTTCAACCTTAGCTGCTGCAAAGGTTAAAGAAATCTTACTCCTACCCCCCATATAACAAAAATTAGTGATTGTTAAATATTTATAGTGACCTTTATTTAGTGACAGTAAAAAGATGTTCCTAAGAATTGTCGTTGAAAGTGTTATCAGAAAAGTTACTAGAAATATTTAGTAACTGTTAATTAATATCAGTATATACAGGGTTGGAGGAAGACTCTTACGTTTGCGTAACAGCCAAAATTAGTTCATGTTTTGATTCTTCCGCTACCGCTAGCTTTAGTGGTAATCAAGCATAGCACACGTTAACAAGATACATTGCGCAATTTGCCCTCGTTTATTCGTGCGTCTTCTATATATAGACGTGGATGTATATTTTTGTTAGACCTTTTTATACAAAACTTACTCAATGGCCCAGAAGATTAATTCGGATTGGCTGAAATTCTTGCTTATTATCAATTGTGCAGGGAGAAAAAATGCAATAACCTCAAAATGCACATATAAACTTAGAGCTTAATAGCCCCATTCACTGCAAAAAAGCATATACAGCAGCGGATATATACGAAAAAAGGGCAGTGGTCACTAGAATAATCAACGTAACAACCGCGTACACCGTATCACCCCCGCAAGAAAACCTCCCCAACCTGACCTGCACCACATTAACCATCGAAAGCACCAAGAACACGCACCCGATAACCGAGCCGAATGCGGAGCCTATCATGCCGAACCTCAGCACTTTGAAGTTGATATGGGCCTTGGCTTCCTCTTGGACATCTTTGCTGTTCAAGAGATTGATGCTTAGTTTAAGGCCCTGAGCGACGAGCGAAGAGAAGAGAAAGCAACTGAAGGAGACCACCTCGAACACAACTAGCTTCCTGACGTCGTCGTTTGTGGCGTCACATCTGCCGGTGCTGCTTTCGGTTGGTGGGGAGAAGGCCAGTCCGATGAAGACTGCCACCGTGAAGAGTGAATTAACGTTCACGATGGCATCGAGGGCTGTCACGTGGACGCTGGTCGTGGATGATGACCGTGATGACGAAGAAGTTGGTGGTGATGCTGATGGGGTTATTGTTCCGGTTGCTAGCTCGGTGTTGGCTCTGTATCAGAATGGGGACACTTCAATATGCGCAAGAAGTAAGCCAAGGCGAGTTGGATGGACTAGCCCTGCTCGAAAAGTACTCTAATTTTGTGCAATTAAGTGTGAGTTAGCTAAATTTTTACAAGGTTTCAGTACTTCAATATGCTTGTTTAACGAGAGCTCTATCAAATTAGTGATAGGATGTTGTCTCTCGTTAATTAGTATTAAAGTATGATATACAATGTTGAGCTCGTTCTTCTATATCTATAGTCTTTAGAGTAGTTACTAACTTAACATGGTATTAAAACTTTGGTTTAGCAAGACCTTTGGTTATATCTTCTGCTTGTGCATGTGTTTTTAGATCAGATGATTTCTTAGCAATAAATACTCTCGTCAAAATGATTATCCCTAGAAAGTCATTTTTAGCATTCAGTCAGTCACGCATCTTTGTGTTTTTCACATGTGTATTAGGGAGAAAGCCAATTTTTTCATTCATTTCAAGGAAGAAGCTCCTATACACACAGGAACATATAAGAACACATTCCTTTCAATCATCACGAGTAGTGTATATAAAAGGTCATCTCATTCGGAAAGTTTGTCCATCTACATGCATATATAGGCAGTGTTTTTAGAGAGAAAAGGAGAGACATTACCCTTGCATGATCGAATTTCTCCTTGTCTGACTTCTTTACGTGTTTCTCCCAATTGTGTGAGAGAGAGAGAGAGAGAGAGAGAGGCCTAGCAAAAGACGTTGAAGATTGATTTCCAGAAGTGAGAAGGGATAAAAATATTGCCGTGTGAGAGAGGGTGTACAAAGGTATGCTTCGTTAGTCTAAGGGACCTCTCTTAATTTCCTGCTTTTTGGATTTTCTTGAGAATTGAGGGCTGTGGGCCAAACAGAACCTCAGACAGGGTGAGAATGAAAGGAGTGGTTGAGAAATTGAACGCCACATAAATTCTGGCAGTGCATGTGCACAAAATATAGTCCACATCTACCTCATGTCCAAGCTGTAACTTGTCATTTACTTTGCTAACGATGGATTGGTTGGTACTACAGCAGAACACCAACCATAAAGATATTTCTGGCATGAACTCTTGTTCTTCATTCAATCTGAGAACTCGTTAATCTCCGTTTCCAGACACCCTGAACCCTTGCAACTCTTCATGATGAGCAGTAAGAGCTTCAATTTTTCATGCAAATCACTTCTAATCAGCCATATGGCATGGACCTACGTTTATGTGCCCTCTCCATTTGCAATTTTGGTATGCATTAATGACAATTCTAACATCACTTTTAGCATCAACCGGTGATAGCGCGGTTCGGTTTGGGGGTCAAACTGCAAACCGAACCAATATATATATATTCACCATAAGTTTTGATAATTTTCATGGTTAGGCAATTACATGCTTTAGTCGTATTTTTATGATTAATTATTATGTAAAGTTAACGTAACAAATTCAAGCTATATTTCCAACGCCTTTGTTATCTTGATCCCTTTAATTTTAACCATACGATGCTGCTGGCTTAGCAAGCTTGTGATTTGGCATTTATGCTTGATGTGTTTGGTGTTCAAGATAGCATCTTGTCGCTTTGCTTGAAATTCTAGAATTTGTTGGGTAAACTTGTCCGAACTTGTTCGAGCATCGTTAGAATTGGAACCAAGTCCTGATTGGTTTGTAATGATTGAATTGCGCTTTTAATGAAATAAGGACCTTTATCCAAAAAATTAAAACTCATATAAAGTTCGTTGTAAGAAGCACCGATGAAACTTGAACATAAAAAGAAAAAAGGCAAAATAACATGTGTAGTGCACTACTACTATAGTTTCTAGGCAAGTGTTTCTGTATGGCCATTTAGTTATGCATTTTGTTTCCATCACAACCCGATCCTGGAGCTGCCAAAATAAGTTCTATCCGAGCATCCGCCATGGCCAAGTTCAGGATGCCTGAGCAACTGCAAGGCCATAGAAAAGGGTGACCACATACGCCACCAAGCCAAAGCCCACCAGGACTATCAACGACAAGATTGAGTAGAGAGTATCCCCCCCACAAGACAAAGTTCCCAACTTGACCTGCACGACAAGAGTCATGGACATCAACAAGAAGAAGCACCCCATCACGGACCCGAAGGCCGAGACGACGATCCCTGCCCTCAGGACGGAAAGGTTAATGTTGGCCTTGCTGGCCTCGGCCAGAAGATTGCTGTTCAAGAGATTGAGTGCCAGTTTGAGACCCTGCGCGGTGAGCGATGAGAGCAGAAAGAAGCTGAACGAGACCACCTCGTACACAAATAGCCTCCTCACGTCGGTGGCGCTCGCCACGCAGCTGTTGGAGCTGCTTGTGTCTGTCGTGCTGAGGGAGAGTCCGATGAAGACGGCGACCGTGAATAGCGCATTCACGTTCACGATGGCGTCGACTGCTGTTACGCGTACGCTTGTTTTTTCGGCCCATTTTGAGGACGAAGTGGAAGATAGTTGTTTAGTTGGGGCTGTTGATGTTCCGGTTAGTTCTTGGTAATCGCTTCTGCGAAAGAATGGAGACATTTAGACTACGCGAACGTATGCATTTACACATTTTTTTTGTTGTACTTGCATTATGAAGAAGAAGAAGAACCTAGTTTCAGTCAGATTCATATCATTCAAAAAGATACTCTTACGAAGATTATATGTATACACCATGTGTAGATACATAATGAAATAGATAGAGAGAGAGAGAGAGAGAGAGAGAGAGAGAGAGAAATTACCCTTCCATGGTTGATTGTTTTCCTCTCGGTGGTGTTATTATGTGTTGCTTAATTGAAATTGAGAGAGGGAGAGAGACAGAACAGCGAGAGAGAGAGAGAGAGAGAGAGGGAGAGAGAGACACGCCCGTATGTATATGATGCTCTTGGGGATAAAGATAAGAGTTGGGTGGAGATGTATAAATAGCCAAGAAAGGCATTAGCAATTTGCTGAACTCTTCTCGTGCGTTTGGTTATGTTTGAACGTTCCAACAAGAATGTTCAATGCTTTTTCAGTTTTTCTTGTTTGTTTGCCACAAAGATAACACTCGACCTATTCCTCGCAATGAAGCAGATTGATGATCGAGAATCAATAAATCCAGCCAAACGTGGCAACAATACAACTTTGAACAGGCAAATTCTTGCTCCAGGCTGAAAAATATGGTAGAAATCCGCGTACAGGCAACTTGAGCAACCCTTCATTATGGTCCAGTTTCATGAAGAAGGGACGAAACCCCTCTATTCTCAGAAGGTCACACATGCAAGCTTAAGCACAAATTGCTGTGAGTCAGTGTGATCTGTGGCTACACTTTTGACAGGGCAATGGGTAACGAAATCCATGGTTGTGGGGCTTTTGACAGGATCAAAGTTGCCCTTTCGTCATTTAGGGGACAATTTGCTTTCCTCTCTGAATTGGAATTTTAGACACCAAGATTTGTCCCTTCGTCAATTCTTTCAAAGTTGGAACATTGAGCAAGACAGAAACTAGTTTGCATTAAAGTCACTCGAGGGAGATTTTAGTTTTATTTGGACACACGAACTTAGAAGAAGATGAGGGCCAAAAATTCCAATTTACGGATTTGAACCCTTCAAACAAGAAAAAACAGAAGGTAGAAAAATCAAGGATTCTGGAAAGGGAATTTGAATTGGCCAATAAATTTTTGTTAGAGTTCCATCTCCCTTTCTGACCGACATCACCACGAATTTTTGGTTTTCCGTGTGATGAATTGTCAATGCTTCTTAATTGAGAGCAGAGTAGAGATTACTGTAATTGTCACATATGGGCTGGAAGTTGAATGACCGCTGGATCTGTTTGGTAAAAGTAATTGTCATTGGTGGTCCATAATATCAGCTTGTGAAGTGGACCTTAAGAGTAGGGGTAGAAGTTAGGGTTGAGTTTTTATAGTTTATCTTCGAATTGATAAACGGATCGACTTGTCGGGTACGGATATTATTTGAACGGATACACGTATAAACTATCCGATTTTTTTTCGAACAGTCCTTTACTATACCCATATCCTACTCGGGCAATTCAGATAGACCCGCACGTAAACAAGTTAATTTTCAAATACTTTTTTCTTTTTATAACACGTATTAATTTGATCATTTTTATTAGGCATTTTTTTTCTTTTTCCTTCTTTTTTTATACTACCACAGTGCAATGGTGATTTCTTATGATTACCACTTTCTATAACTTAGTCTAGTACACAACAATCCTGTTATCCCGGTTCACCTCCGGGGAGGTTTGGATGTGGTTTAAAACGATGTAAAAACGCAATAGCTGCACCCAAGAAGTACATAAATCCTAAAATTCCAGAAAATCCCCTCAAAATTAAATCCTTAAAGTTTCTAGAAAGCAGAAAAGTTCTCAAATAATTGAGTGAACAAATGAACGAGTTCACAAAAATAAAACAACATTATTGTCAAGGTCAGACCTTTCCAAGAAGAAGGAAAAAAAGACGCGAGGGTTTAGGTGATTCCACAGTTGGTTTGACTATGAGGACCATTCAGCATCTACTAATTCTGAACTTCAAGAATGAACTCATGCTTTAATCTCGGGATCACATCTGCGATCTCTCAATTTGAAACTCATGCCTTTTTTTTTTTTGGTTTCACTTTATGCTCCCAGAATTTTGCACCCCCTTTTTACTAAATTTTATGCTATTTAAACGAGGAAAGATGGACGTTTTAATATATTACGGTATTCATCACTTAAGTGACAAAAGAGTAGGACTTTAAGTATCGAAATCAACCATGTAATTTGAAGAGAACAGAATAATTCTGCACTACCGTTCAGACATTGATTATTCAGTTTTGGCAAAAATTTACTTCTTTGATTCTGACTCGCTATCGAGTTCTTATTGTTAATAAATTGGGTCAGTGGACCCATTATCCGCCCACTAACAGATAATGTGTATTTGTTAGTCTGGATAATTACAGTTAATTAGATGATATTTATCTCCTAAGTGTTTGAGATAAATACAATATTTATCTCCTAAGTGTTTGAGGTAAATACATCTTTATCTCCTAAGAGTTTGATCTAAAGTCAGTCTCTATTTGTATCTCTATATAAAGGCTAGAAATATCCCAATAAATCAGAAGTTATAGCAATAAGTGACAGCCAATAGGTCACAAGACAATCCCTCTCTCCATAGCACTCTCTCTCTAGAGCTTAGGATTTGGTTCGTGGACGAAGAACTCGACTCTAGTAGCCGTTTTCGTACCTACGATAAAGATCAAGCGTGTTGGAGGCTCGTAACAACAAGGATTCTACATCGGAATTTTTGGAGACTTCGTTCAGTATGTTTCCGAACCCATTACGTTATGTGGTAAGCGCATTAAATAGTTTCAACATTGATATCAGAGCATGATTACTTGTTGATTCGCCTTTAACATATTAGAATAAACAATGTGCATGTTGCGATTTTTTCCGGATACACGAACGAGACCTATTACAAAAATTCAAAATTTATTGAGCATGTTTTCTAAAAAATAATCATATGTTTTTGTTCTCCTATGGTTGAGGATGAACTCCGTAAAATTTCGTGATTATTGGATGCATGATTTGTGAGAAATCACGATTTTATTTTTCAAGAAAACTGTGGTTTTTTCGAGTTTTGGGACTCAAATTCGGAGTATGATATTCAGTTTTTATCATGATTGGTTGGTACATAATTAATCTATGTCGCATAATATTTCCAACGATATATTGTACGCATTATTTGGCTTAAAAACGAGAGAGATATGACCTTCGAAAGTTGGCATCTCGACATGGCGGCGCTGGAAAAAATTAGGGTTTAATGAAGAAGATGAACAGTGAAATCACGCGCGCCGGCCACGCGCTGACGACACGTGTCACGCTCCAAGGGAGCTGCGCACGCGCTTAAGAGGAGCTGCCACGCGTGCAGACTGCTGGAACGTGCGTTCCACGCGCACAAGCCCCACCCGCCGGGATTCTTCCACGCGCGCGTGTAAGCCAGACGCCTGCCTAGAAGACTCAGAAGCTGCCCCACACGCATGGTGGCGCGTGTTGGAGCGTGAATGTGTTTTCCGGCAGGTTCTGACATCACCACCGGCGCGTGGAGCTTTGGATTGGCTTCTGAAAATTTTGGATTGTGTTAAATTACCTTTATACCCTTTATATGTATTCTGTTTAATTTTTAAACGACTTCTTCTAAAGAAATTAGTCTTAAAAAAATTTGTTTTGATGCACACAAAATTTTTCTTTAATTCCAGAAGGTCTATTAGGGTCAAATTTACTGTTTGTCATCTTTTAAGAATTTATCTCTCGATTTTTGGTCATTTGTGAGTATTTTTTGTGGTTCCCAAAAATACGAATAATGCGTAAATATTATTTTTTGCGCTTCGTGAGCAGAAATAAATATTTTGGAGAGTTATATGATATAGATAAATTATGTTTAATTTAATTGCCTCGATTTGCGTTATGGTTTAAATATGTTTTTTGTTAAACTATAGTTGTTGGGTTTTCGTAAGCCCACACTTTTAAACCATTTATTTTTGGGCTAATTACACCTATGTCCCTAAGGTTAGGGGGTAATTACAGTCAAGGACACAAAGTTTCAAAATGTAACATTCCGTGACCAAACACTTTTAAAATGTATCACCCGTGTCCATCCGTCAGGGTTCCGTCCAAAAAGTGTACTTTTTTTATGATGTCACCAATACGTATTTTTAAAATGACAATACTACCCTTGTACTGTATATACTGAATAAAATTTTAAACCTTAATTTAAAGATTAAGGTTTTGGTTTCTTCCCAATCTCTGCTGTCTTTTTCATCAATTTCTCAATCGATTTTAAAAACCCTAATTTATTTCAATCTCAATCTGCAAAATAGGGTTTCAAAACCCTAAGTTATCTCAATTTACAAATTAGGGTTTCAAAATGTTCTTAATTTGCAAATTAGGGTTCACAACCTTAATTTTTCTAAATCTGCGAATTAAATTTCAAAATGTTCTACAATATGCAAATCTGCAAATTAAATCTGCAAATTAGGGTTATTAATTTTCTGAAATGCTCTACAAATTAGGGTTTCAAAATGTTCTTAATCTACAAATTAATTTAGGCGTTCGTCTTCGATCTGAAGCATCCCGACGAGCGGAGAAACACCGGTGGTATGCACCATCACCGCATCCTCTTCGACAAGAACCATCCGGGCTACTTCGGCAAAGTCGGCATGGGCTACTTCCTCCGCAACAAGTTCCATTGCCTCGTCGTCAACGTCGAACACCTCTAGTCCTTGGTCCCGCAGGAGGCCCGTGAGAAGGCAGCTGTAGCGGTGCCGAACTCGTGGTGGACGTGACGCACCGTAAAGGCGCTGTCAACTTCATTCGCCCACCGACAGCACTGCCAAGGGCCATGCCAAAGTCACGGCGCACCGGAAAAGGAACGGTAAGCCCTAATTTGGAATCAGAGCATGCTTGTGTCGAAGGGGAGAGGGAGAGAGAGAGAGAGAGAAAAAAAAGATAAAAAGAACATAGATATTTTCAGAGAGGAATGAATGGCATTTCAGGGGCAATTAGGTCTTTTTGTCAAAACCGTTAAGTATTTTTGTATTCCGTTTGGTCAATGGACATAAGTGTAATTATTGCAAACTATTATCCTCGCGTGTAATTACTTCCAAACCTCAGGGACATATGTGTAATTAGCCCTTTATTTTTCAAGGCCTTGTCACCCGTTTTCCTTGGAAGGAGAATGTGGCCTATTCATCCATTTTATTACCCTTTAACTTGTTATTTGAACATGCTAGTTTTAGGTTAAATATATGGTATTAGATTGACATTCTAAAGAAATTTATGTTTAACATGTTTACTCTTGTTTTAAGAAAGTTCTTTTGAGAATAATGTGTTGTGTGGCATCTCTATTTGTTTTATTGGAGTAGTTTGTAGTAGGATTCTCAAAGATGGTGTAATCTATTATTTCCCTATATTTTTCCAGAAAGCCATGTACGGAGATTTAATTTCGCACGCACATTATTCAAGCCAGAATTTTCTTAGCATAAGTTATTAGAATGCCAATAGGGCTCAATGGAGTCCTTACACACTTAATTGCATGGTGCAATTTTATATTGTTCTAAATTATCATGTGGATGATTTATTATATTGTGGCTTCTATGATGATGAAATTTATTGCGAAAAATTACTTGAAAAATATTTTCCCAACTCACATACATGGGAGATGATTACGAGCTTAGCAAATTTTCGATTTCATGATGTAAGGAAGGATTATGTTTTTTCATTTGAATTTTTTTTTGAAATAAATAGAAGGATGTATAATTAATGTCTTTTCCTTGCGCAATCTAATGTAGTGAATATAATGGCCACCAAGAATGTCATAACTGATCTTGTTAAGGGTGAGAAACTTAACGGAGATAATTATGACGTTTGGCACAAAAAGATAAAATTCATGTTAAACGAACAAGAGCTCGAGGAGCACTTGACCAAAGAGATGGTCGCGCCCACTGAGGGGCAACCCCTAAGAGACCACACTGCCTACCAGAAGTGGAATCAGAAAGATCGTAGTGCGCGCTACACCTTGTTGAGCAGCTTGCAAAATGATCTAATTGGGCAGTATGATGAACTTCCAACTTGCAAAGCTTTATGGGAGCAGCTCAAGTTCTCTTTTAGTAGAACCTCAACTACGCGGCTTTGTAGCCTTGTGATCAAGTTTGAGGAGTACACAAAAGACCCTAAGCATACCATGAGTGAGCATCTAAGGGTGATGTCCAATATGATTGGTAAGCTAAGGGATGTTGGACATGTGCTCACAGATGAGCAGCAAGTCAGAGCTGTCATAAGGTCCCTTCCTGCCTCATGGGCCAATATGAAACATATATTGACCCATAGTGAAAACATCAAGAACTTTTCTGATGTTTCACAGCATGTCATCCTTGAGGCCGAAACTCGAGACGCTGACAAGCTTACCAAGATTTGTTGGGTTGCATTGAGGAGCTGTGATAGGAGTATTTGTGTTTGGCGATGAGATGGGGATGTGGAATCGAATGGGCTTCACTGATTTCTCGGAAGGAGTAGTGTGATTAACATCATGGTAGATATCGAGTTTCTGGAGGTTATTTCAGTGTCGTCGTCGTCCAGATCCCTATGCAAATTACACAATGCTTATGGCTTAGCAAGCCTGTGATTTGGCATTTATGCTCTGATGTGTAGCCTGTTAAAGATAAAATGTTGTCGCTTTGTGTGAAATTTTAGAATTTGTAGGTGTTAACTTGTTCGAACTTCTTAAAGCTTTGAATTGTTAAATTCAGAACCGAGTCCCAATTAGTTTGTAATTATTAAAATATTGCGCTTTCAATGAAATAAGGACTTTTACCAAAAAATGAAAAAATCTTATAATGTTTGTAGCGCAAAGCACTAACTGATGAAGCCGCAAAATAACATGCGTAGTACACTACTACAATAGTCTAGGCAAGTGTATCTATATGGCCATTTGGTTACGCATTTTGTTTCCATCACAACCTTATTTTGGAGCTACCAAAATAAGTTCTATCCAAGCATCCGCCATGGCCTAGTTCAGGATGCCTGAGCAACTGCAAGGCCATAGAAAAGGGTGACTACATACGCCACCAAGCCAAAGCCCACCAGGACTATCAACGACAAGATTGAGTAGAGAGTATCCCCCCCACAAGACAAAGCTCCCAGCTTGACCTGCACGACAATAGTCATGGACATCAACAAGAAGAAGCACCCCATCACGGACCCGAAGGCCGAGACGACGATCCCTGCCATCAGGACGGAGAGGTGAATGCTGGCCTTGCTGGCCTCGGTCAGAAGATTGCCGTTCAAGAGATTGAGTGCCAGTTTGAGGCCCTGCGCGGTGAGCGACGAGAACAGAAAGAAGCTGAACGAGACCACCTCGTACACAAATAGCCTCCTCACGTCAGTGGCGCTCGCCACGCAGCTGTTGGAGCTGCTTGTGTCTGGCGTGCCGATGGAGAGTCCGATGAAGATGGCGACCGTGAAGAGCGCATTCACGTTCACGATGGCGTCGACTGCTGTTACGCGTACGCTTGTTTTTTTGGCCCATTTTGAGGACGAAGTGGAAGATAGTTGTTTAGTTGGGGCTGTTGATCTTGCGGGTAGTTCTTGGTAATCGGTTCTGCCAAAGAATGGAGACATTTAGACTACGAGAACGTATGCATTTACACAATTTTTTTGTTATACTTGCATTACGAAGAAGAAGAAGAACCTAGTTTCAGTCAGATTCATATCATTCAAAAAGATACTCTAACGAAGATTATACGTATACACCATGTGTAGAAACATAATGAAAGAGAGAGAGAGAGAGATTACCCTTCCATGGTTGGTTGTTTTCCTCTCGGTGGAGTTTAATGTGTTGCTTAATTGAAATTGAGACAGGGACAGAGACACAGACAGCGAGAGAGAGAGAGAGAGTCACGCCCGTATGTATATGATGCTCTTGGGGGTAAAGATAGAGTTCTGTAGAGATGTATAAATAGCCAAGAAAGGCACTAGCAATTTTGCTAGTCTCTTCTCGTGCGTCTAGTTATGTTTGAACGTTCAAGTATACAAGAATGTTCAATGCTTCTTTCAGTTTTCTTGTTTGTTTTGCCACAAAGGTAACACTCGACCTAATCCTCGATAAAAGGAAGAAGTTTGCTACACGAGTTGACTATCGAGAATCATAAATCCAGCCAAACGCGCGAGGGATAGTACGACTTTGAACAGGCAAATTCTTGCTCCAGGCTGAAAATTGCGGAAGAAATCCGCGTACAGGCAACATGAGCAACACTTCATTATGGTCCAATTTCACGAAGAAGGGACGAAACCCCTCTATGCATACAGGTCACACATGCATGGTTAAGCACACATTGCGACGAGTCAGTGTGATCTGTGGCTACCATTTTGACAGGGCAATGGGTAACGAAATCCATGGTTGTGGGGCTTTTGACAGGATCAAAGTTGCCCTTTAGTCATTTAATGGACAAGTTGCTTCCCTCTCTGAATTGGAATTGTAGACACCAAGATTTGTCCCTTTGTCAATTTTTTCAAAGCTGGAACATTGAGCAAGACAGAAACCAGTTGGATAAGAGTCACTCGAGGGAGATTTTAGTTTTATTTGGAGAAGCTGAGGGCCACAAAAATTCCAATTTACGGATTTGAACCCTTCAAACAAGAAAAAACAGAAGGTAGAAAAATCAAGGATTCTGGAAAGGGAAATTGAATTGGCCAATAAACATTTATTAGAGTTCCATCTCCCTTTCTGACTGGCATCATCACCACGAATTTTTGGTTTTCCGTGTGATGAATTGTCAAGCTTCTTAATTGAGGGCAGAGGATAGATTTCTGTAATTGTCAGATTCGGGCTGGAAGTTGAATGACTGAGAGCGTAAGCCGATCTGGATCTGTTTGGTATAAGTAATTGTCATTGGTAGTCCATAATATCAGCTTGTGAACACCTTAAGAGACTGCAACTATCCAAACAATACTGATATTAAAGAAAATCTTATAAAAACAATAAATATCATGAGATTAAACTCATCTCCTTATTTAAACATCCTAAAAGAACTTAAAAAAGATAATTTTAAAACAACAGCTTCGATTCTATTTGGAAAGATTATTCATCTTCTAAGATAACCAAGAGACACGCATCTCAGGCGGACATCCAAAAAACCCTTCCGCAACTGTTTGATCAGAGATGAGAAAATCATAAGCAGCGAAGAGAAAATTACTATCGGCTCCCTCAATCTTATTCAATTATGTATAAATTTCTTGCCCCGAATAAATCCGTCGTCTTCCTTGTTGAGCCACAGTGGTAGCTCTATCAAGTGCAGTTGCAAATTTTGTCAACGATGTTGTAATCACAGATATGTTTGGATTCAGTTCTTCAAGCTTTGAACTTTTTTTCTTACCACTCTTTGACGAAGGGCCAGGTGCAGTTGGCACTTGCGAGACATTTGATCGGCGAATACCTCCTCCAGATCGCTCGAAATTTTCATGTATGATGTCATCTTGTTCTACCATATCTTCTATATCATCATGCCTTGTGCCTCTTCCTTCTTTTTCCCAACGACGGTTCTTTTCTTTTGCACTTTCAGCTGCTTCTCCAGTTGCACGATCTTTTTCAAATATTTCGTGCAGGACAGTAAAACAAGGCATGGAAGAGTTTCGAACCTTTTTTGCATCAGGATAAGTCTAACCATGAAAAATAGAAAGAGGAAATAAGAAAACACGAAAGGTTGTGGTAAAAAAATATTCATGCATGTGTACTATTAAAGTATCGCATAATTTACCTTAATCAATTCTGCCCAAACTTCTAGTGGTGCTTCAATCCGCTTTGTGATGTCATTCCATCCAAAACCACTGCCGCGCCTAAACAATTCCACACCAATATCCATTTTTTTAAGAGTTTTCAGACGATTCGTTACCTTGTCTTTATTTACCTTGACGGTAAAACGTTCGTTCATTGCTTTTACAGCAACATCATATGCTGAATGATTAAAATTCCTATCAGGTTTCTGACCATTGCTTTTCTGGTCAAGCAACACGTCGAGCAGGTATTCATCCATTTCTTGCGTCCATGCTAAGTAACCTGTTGAATTTTTGTCATCCTCCTCAATTACATCCATTGTCTTGCCTTGCCTTGCCTGTCAAAATATTTAATATGTACATGAATAGATCTAACTGAGAATGTAATTAGCTTGAAAGAATTGTGCAACTTCACATACGGAGCAGTATCTAATATAGACAACGGTTCAACATAAGTAAAACAAAATCAAGAATAGCATGACGATGAAACTATAATCCCAAAACAAAATGAAAATAAATGTGACAAGAGGACCTAACGCCAAAGTCGAGAATATTCAATGCAATCCCAAAATAGTAAAAGGCCTCCTAACAAGTACATTAGAGAAGGAATTAAAGCCTCATCAGTTTAACACGTAATCATCCCATCTTCTACTTGTTGTGTTGTCCCTCTTTAATATGCCTCGTCTACCATCATCAGAAACGTCCACACCTGCCTCTTCTTGTTCTTCAATC
The DNA here is from genome assembly GCA_033065855.1 of Escallonia rubra. Lineage (NCBI taxonomy): Eukaryota > Viridiplantae > Streptophyta > Magnoliopsida > Escalloniales > Escalloniaceae > Escallonia > Escallonia rubra. The sequence goes on along the minus strand of JAVXUO010003180.1, from coordinate 92,201 downwards.
TCTTGGTTCAAAAGTTCTTGATCGACTTTTGCTATGAGTGCTTCATCTGGATCCACTCCCATAAGATAATTATGTAAAATACAACATGCTAAAACATAGCTCGTTTGTGTATCCATATCATATTGAGGCTCGATTCTGGTAGCTAAAACTGGAAACCGCTTTTTTAAAACACCAAAAGCTCTCTCAATTGCATTGCGCAATGAAGCATGTCTGTGGTTAAATATCTCTTTACGCGTTGCTGGGGCACGCTGCGAGTATTCCTTTAAATGGTATCGTGTTCCTTGATATGGTGCGATAAACCCAGACTTTAACATAAACCCTGCATCAACTAGATAGTACCTTCCTACAATCAAGTAAATTATGTTAAGAATTTAGTAAATTTTAGGTAACTAGACTAGACTAGATATATATATATATATATATATATATATATATATATATATATATATATACCTTGAGGAACCTTTAACTCATCTTCCCTACTTGTTGCATTATCCAGAATTCTATCATCTGCAGCAGAGCCTTCCCATCCAGGCAACACATACGTGAATTTTAGATCAAAAGTGCACGCTGCCAATACATTATGTGTTGGAAAGTTTTTTCTCCCTCTATACCTTGATACTTCATCCTTAGAAACTTTAACACGGAAATGTGTTCCATCTATGGCTCCAACACAATCCTAAAAAGATGAATTATTTACTTTTTCTTTTCAAGAACTCATATCTCTAACAAAAAGACAACCAGTACAAATACTTACCTTAAAATAAGGAAAGAATCTACTGTTATACCGAATTTCTGGAAGGACTTGAGTTCCATCGGGTTGGATAAAGAACTTATCTTCAAGTGATATAATTGCCCTAAAAGACTTGTGAAAATGAAGACTAATTGTTTCCGTTGACCGATGGAAAAAGAATCTGATTGACCGATTCCTTTCATTGTGTGCAAGAATGTAAAGGGACTTGGCAACTTGTTCCTCCACACAACTGTATGCATTATCGGTTAGTCATCTCGTTCCTCGAAGTACCCGCACTAGTCTCCCAAATGCATCTGGGCCCATGCGTATTATATCACGTGTGTTATAATTGCCCTAAAAAAACTTGTGAAAATGAAGACTAATTGTTTCCGTTGACCGATGGAAAAAGAATCTGATTGACCGATTCCTTTCATTGTGTGCAAGAATGTAAAGGGACTTGGCAACTTGTTCCTCCACACAACTGTATGCATTATCGGTTAGTCGTCTCGTTCCTCGAAGTATCCGCACTAGTCTCCCAAATGCATCTGGGCCCATGCGTATTATATCACGTGTGTTCTCATTAAAATTTATTTGATGCATTAACCTTCGTCTTGCAACCTCTCTCTCGATTTGAACTTCAGCGATCGGCCGATTAATACAGTGAAGTTGTGGATGATTACACAACAAAATAACTAAAGATGCCACACAAGAAATTACTCCGGCTACTGCCATTTGTATAAATCCTTCTAAATCATCCATGGTATCTATTCAATAATACAATATCTAAATTAGAAACAAAAACTTATATCTGCAACTCACACAAAATAAAATGCTGGTACAATGAAAGAATGTATAAGTGAAAACAAGGTTGCTTTTGAGGTCAATGGGGGCCACTAACATGGGGTGTCTTACAAAACAAAACAGTGGAGCCTTCCTTGGAACAATTCAAAATTTGATTGGCAATTAAGCTCTGCATTATACCATGCAACAACTAAGATAATGTACAACTTTGCTCCATGATGTACTTGACACCCATTGCAAAAAGGAAGACTTGCTTATTTATTTTACACAGTCATGAAATCATGAAATGGTGAGAGTTGACACGAGACAATGATGGGATCACTGTTTATTCCAGCAAACTAAATGAAGCACATTCAATCATAATGCCCCTAAAAGCTTGCAGCTAAGTCTTGTAAATTAAGATTTCTGATGCAATAGAGGTCCCTGTTCAACCAAAACAAACAATATGTTGATTTTGGCCGGTTGGTGTTGTGTGGGATTTTCCTAGTTCCAGTTGTTAACCTCTAACCTTAATTGGTTAAGTGTATATTTAAGAGTCTGTTCAAGGGGACCTTTGGTGACCTTAAATTAGAACAGTGGCAGTGGACTAACCTCTTTCCAAAGTATGTCGTGCAGGTTTCAATTGAGATAGAGATAACATAATTATCAAAACGGGAGCAGGTTTGTCCGTGTTTGTGCGACAGAGACAATTTTGTCTTCCATCGCAGCGAGCGAGCAGCAAGCTGAAACACTGCCTCAAGAGCTAAATCAAGGGTCAACTCCTTCGACAACTTGCAACTTGCGGCTTCCCAGTAACTTCGGCAGTGGTAGTGAGTCAGGGGTCAACTCCTTCTCCCTCAAGAGCTAAATCACCGATTGAAAGAAAGGTGCAAGAGTGAATCATCCACTCCTGGTCAGTTATCTTACATCGGCGGCGAGACGCAGCGTTATTTCCTCGCCCCAAGCCTAGACTCCTAGGGGGCGAGCTACCTGCTTCTCTCTTAACAAAAGTCAAGCCTCTTCATTCTGTCCTGCAGGTTCGGCATCTACCGTACACAGTGCAACGCGAATCTATGCTTTCTATGTTTCAATCTCTCGCTCCTTACTCGCGGAGCGGCATACCAAAGCATCTATTTGATCGAAAGGAAGATCTAGTTTGTAAGTGATGCTATGTGCTCTTATCTGTCTATTCTAACTGCTGTATGTGTCCCTTTCATCTTTCTTCGGAAAGCCAGAAAGGGCGACAGGATAAAGCGGTGGGATAGCTTCCTTGCCAGTGCCGCCCCTGCTATCGAAAATCACCCCCGCAGCCACAAATCGCCGTGGCGCTTCACCGGCATTCCACTCTAGCATCTTATCATCCCAAACCCGCTTTAACAATTACACCGAAACGACGACGATAACTTTAACAATTACACCGAAACCCACTTTAAACTAGAGAGAAATAGATGTATCTGATTGAATACAAGGAAAAGAAAGAGGGGAAGAGAAGACATACCTGTTTGGAAGCTCGATTACTGCCAGAAGTTTTTACCAGAGGTTTTTCTAGCCGAAAGAGAAAGAAGTTTTTACGATGGTTTTTCAGGGGTAGATTAGGAAGTTTTTGGTTTTGATAACTTCTCATAAACAAATCCCACCAAATCCAACCTCTTTCTTGTTCCAGATTGCATTTTGCACTTCGAAAGAAAAAAAAAAGCACCACCACTTGACACCCCTTAACCTGCATTGATTTCTTGAACTGTACTAACATTTGTGGTGGAGAAGTACATTAACATGGGCAGTAATCCTCCTCCAGCCAGAATTCTAAGGATGAAATCCTTGACATCTAACCTTGCTTTAATAAAGAAAACCAAGAATATGAGAAGAATCGAGACCGAAGAGACGAAACTAATAAAAAATAAACCACGAAGACTGTCAAAGTCCAGAGTGATTGGGCTAGTGATCACAGACTCCAGCGGCATAATGTTATGTACACTTTTGTGGGAAGCCTGTTCCATCAGTATCAGTTTTCCTGCTTCTCTTAGCTTGGCAATTTCCCTTGACACATCGTGCACCAATGGTGAACATTTTCTGAAGACCTCTGTAAAAGTACAAAATTATCTGGACTGGTACGTATACATGTGGAATTAAGATATGTGAATGCTAAGCGAATCTGTGACGTTCTAGTACAGAAAGATCAGTTGAATCCATTAAGGTAAGAAAAAGAAAAGCCTAACCCTGTTATGACGATTGTCATATTAAAGATGTTAGCAGCCATATATTGTTTGTAATGGAATAGAATTGCAACGAAATGGCCAGATCAGAGGTCGCGAGGCTACTTTTCTACGTGAGAAATGGAATACTTACAAAGCCAAACCCGCTGGTGGTGGATTCAGAAGCAATCATGGCGTAATTAGGAGAGTACTTGGCAAGGAAGCTCTTGATATAAGGGATTTCATCAACAATAGCAGCAACACCACCATTCTTACTTCCTTCTGATAAAGCTTCAGCATATTCATCAATGTTGAAGTACGGCTTAAGCCTACCGTCCTTAAAGTTCAAGTTGCTGACAATATTTCCATGCATAAATGAGCCGCCCTGGTACCCTATATATTATCCCTCCCAGATGCTGATTGAATTTGCTGGACCGTCAACAAAGAACTCAAAGTTGCAGTGTAACTGGATGTTAGCATGAGAACAACGAACAGCCAAACAATCACCATAAATTTTGACCAATTGCTTGACAAAGTTTCCCCTGCAAAATCCAACACCAAATGTTAATCCAAGTTACTATCTTTGAACTCTTTTCAACAAATTTGTTTCCTTTTTCATTTAAGGAAGCGTAGGCCAAGCACTTAGCTGCATGCCCAGAGTGTACCCTCAGCATCAGGACCTGCATATCAATGTTGGCAGCAGACCTGGCCATCTCCATCAAGGGGTGTTTGTGTTTGTGTCTGTGTGTGTATATGAGAGAGAGAGAGACAGAGAGGGAGGGAGAGATTACTATGAGCATATACAAGGGTTGAAAAGGAGAACCGCAAGACAGTTCCAACTTGCTGAACTGGTGAACCTTGGAAATCTTCATTTGCAGGATGTTCAATAACCCAAACAACGAAGCCCGTTAGGATGAAAGAACCAGCACTAACCAGCCAAAGCTTGGTATCGAGTGGCTCCAAGAAGAACCACATGTTCCTCCTGCTATCAATTTTAGCTATTGTTCCAACTCCCAAGTCCGTGAAAGGCAGTGTAAAGTCAACATACAGAGACCTATTGGCGTTGATCGTCACATCCGCCACAACAGCATCATAATTCTATTTCACATCCACCATGCAACATACAGTAAATTAAAGTGCTTCCAAAATATTAACGTTTGCCTAAACATGTCTAAATGTACACACCGTGCTAACATTTAAGTGCAGAACACAAGAAGAAAGTGCTGCAACAGAGAAGTCACAGTACTTCAGGATTCTAGCTTGTACATATTAGTACTCTTCTTTGACTTACCTCACTTTCTTCCCTTGTCCAAATTTATGTGCATTTGTAAGTACTTTAACTTACTAAGTATATTCTGGAATCCATTCCCTAACCAGTATGGGTCCAATTTTCACTGGTTTGGCCCTGCTGCAAACGATTTCGAGGCTGGCCCATCTGTGGTTTTCCCAACAAAAGCTACTGAAGATAGTCTGCCACTGGCCTCCCTCTCTACTGTTCCTTCGACGGTGATCCCCGCCTTTTTGTCGCCGGTGCTGCACATCACGGTGTTTTCTGACTCTGAAGATACGGATGATTTCGACCCCGTTTCCGACATGGTTATTGATGTGGACTCCCATGCGTTGGTGACGGGATTTGACGGCGGGCTCCCCTGCGTTGGAGCTTCTGAGCCATGTTTATGCGCTCGACATCACACGTGGATGTGTCTCTGTCGCCTGCGGTACGTCCTATTAGTATCCACTCCTCTTCATCATCTGAGTCCCGGAAGTGGGCGAGAGCAGCACTTGTTGCCATAGACACGGATGAGGTGATGTCCAAAAAATTCAAGATGGAAGGCTCTGCTACACAGGTCACTTCTCATATCCCTCATGATTCTGGTCTTCTCCTTGCTGATAGAACGGAAAGTGCGACATCGTCGGCTTCATCTGACTCCCGCAAATGGACCCGTGCTTCTTCTACCTCCTCGGCCGACGAGGAGCTGCTGTCTAAAAAGCCTAAATCAGATGCGCACATGGCAAATGGCAACCCCACAGGTCTGTCTCAGAGCTACTCTGCATTTATTTCTTCTAATGCTCATGCTCAGTGGCGGAACCAGGATTTTATCCCCGAAGGCTAAAAATATACCGAAGAAGATAAATATTTTTATAAGTAAAATAACACAAAAAAAAATAAAATTATTTTAAGTATCAATCCATCAATTATCAATCAAATAACCTAGTTAATTACAAATATTTTATTCTTTTACTTTTCCAATCATGTTTTATTATCGCGTTAACCTAATTAACTTAATTTCACCCCACCATTCAACTAAATCACATATCCGACATCTCAATCCAATTGGGTCACATCCTCCATCAACCATCTCAATTCTCAAATGCTCAATGCACAATTAACAACATATAATCAGCATGAAAATAATCTCAATTTTTAAATGCACAATTAACACAACCTAAAATTATCAATCAAAATAATCAATGCTCAAATGGGATAAAAATTCAATTGGGTCTCATCCTCCATCAACAATCTCAAATCTTAGACTCTTAGTGCTCAATGCACGATTAACATCCATAAAGCATCAATTAGTAATCTAAATTATAAAATACACAACTAACAACCTAAAATTATTAATCAAATAATCAATTCTCAATAGCAAAAGAAATTGTTCAAAATGCACACTGACCTCGGTCCTCAGAAATCAGAACGGCGTCATTGTCGCAATGTTAATCAAATTGTTTAAGCGCCGTGACCGCTGAGCGGCAGTGGCAGAACTTCCTTGGTTCGTGCGCCGGCTCGTAGACGGTAGATCTAAGCTAGATCTACCGCCCAGATCTGTTCTGGCCGGAGTCGCCAGAGTTGGGTGGGGACTGGCCGGAGTTGGGGTGGGGACCGCCGGACTGAGGAGGACCTTCGCCGGCTTCGCGCTTCGGAATCGGAAGACGGACGGCGACCAACTGATGAGAGCCTAGCTGAGCCGACGACCGGTGGCCGTGGGTTGGTGGGTGGTGCCGGCAGCCGGCGTGCGGGGCCGGGCGGTAAGCTGTGGTGGCTGAGAGAGCCGAGAGAGGAGGACTTGAGGAGATGTCGGCGTCACGGCGACGGCGTGAGAGCTTCACTGACGCCACGGCGTGACGGCGACCGACCGCCGACCGGTGTCCCGTGTCCGACTGTCCGGCACTCCGGTGACTGTGAGACTATCTGACTATGAGTCGGCCGAAAAAGGAGGAGAGAGAGAGAAAGGAAAAGTGGAAAATGAAAAAAAAAAACACTATATATATATTTTAAAATTTCAAAATCTCAGGCCTCGTACAAGCGTAGTTCCGCCCCTGCTCATGCTACTTATGGTTCTATTATGAAACTATTACATCATATTGTGAATTGTATATTTTCGGATTGGGGTTTGTGACCTGCGGTCCTTGTTGCACCTCTGAGGGACGTCTCCTCTTTGGGTTTAATGCCTAGTATTGATGAGCTTCACGCTCGGAAGAGATTAGAAATCCCTATTACAGCCTTGGTGGTTGGGCTTTACCAACCAAGGGTTTCTCAATGAAACTTTTAAGCTGAAATTGTGGTGGTCTGGGTCAAGCTACCACCGTTCGAGCAGCTTTTCACTTGATCCGCGAGCACCAGCCCGATGTCACTTTTCTTATGGAAACCAAACTACCCATCTTGTCTGTAACTAGGCTCTTTCGTAAGCTAGATTTTCCTCTTTTCGTCGGGGTTGATCCTATCGGATCCAATGGTGGCCTCTAGCTTGGCTAGCGCCGGTCGGTTGATTTCTCGGTGTGCCATTGTGATAAGCACCTTATCCTTACCTCATACCATGATTCGATGCATGGTACCGTCTTTTTTTAGTTTTTTTTATTTTTATATAGTCATCCGCAACTGTGCCTTCGTCATCTGACGTGGCTGAATTTAACATCGATCCTGTTGGTTCACTCTGGGCCTATTTGTCTGTGTGAGGACTTTAATCAAGTCTTATCTTCCTCTGAGAAAATTGGTCGACATTCAGCATACATTCCTGGTGCCAACCTCTTGCGCGACTTCCTTGAATCCTTTGGTCTTTCCGACATACGTTGGATTGGATCGCAATTTACTTGGGTTAGATGATCACTAGAAAACGATTTCGTATATGAGAAATTAGACCGTGTCATGGCCTGCCCTGTTTACATTACCTTGTATCCTGACGCAGTTGCTTACAACCTTGCCATCTAGCGAGCTGATCATGCCCCGCTCCTATGTGACACCTTCCCGCAACGTACACATTTTCCTAGACCCCGTCGTTTTGAAGCAATGTGGTTCAGTCATCCTGACTATTTCTCTCTGATCCAAGTCAGCTGGCACCAACATTTTGTTGGTTCTCCTCTGTTTCAGCTCATGCGCCACCTAAGTTCTTTGCTCTCCTCTTTACTGGAATAGAGTCAATCCCAGTTCGGACGCCTGCAAAAGGATATCCATGACACAAAAAAATCTTCTAAAAAACTTTCAAGGCGGTGTTTGGGTTTTTGAGTTGAACGGTTGCGTTGATTTTTATCTTCGCCGCCGGTTGGAATTTCTTCTTCATTGTGAGAAGATCTTCTGGGCTCAATGTGCTAAGGCCCTTTGGCTTGACTTGGGTGATCGTAACACCAAAATTCGCACTGGGAGCTAGTGCTTGCTATCTAAGAATTGTTCCATGGATCTCATCGGAAATGTTTGATGCTTTTTCCACGCCTCTATGATCATCCGCAGACGACACACCCAAATACTTACCCTTTGTTCGGCCGAGGGATGTGTTCTCACGGAAGAAGTGGCGATCCGGACAACGCTTACTGATTATTTGCGAAGTCTTTTCTCCCCAACAGATGTTGATGCGTTGAATTTTTCGCTCTTATCGTCCATCCCTTCCCGGTCCTTACTACCCACCCAAATAGCTCACTTAGAAGCCGCTTTCACTCCGGCGGAAATCAAAGCTTCTCTCTTTCAAATTGGTGGGTTTAAAGCTCCAGGACCGGATGGTGTCCCAGCTTTAGTTTTCCAGCGCTGTTGGCACATCATGGGGCCTTTGGTGGTTCGAAATGTCCTTTCTTTTCTCAATTCGAGTCGACTACTGAAAGAAGTTAACCGAACCTTTCTCTCTTTGGTGCCTAAAGTGGAGTTGCCCCTGCTTGCTACTGACTTCCGTTGTGCACAGTTGTGTATAAATTTATCTCCAAGGTTTTGGTCAATCGGATGAAGCCTTTCATGGATGATTTAGTCTCGCCTTATCAAAATGAGTTTGTTACTGGCCAATGTCTTTCTGATAATGTCATATTGGCTCAAGAATTGACAGATTGTGTTCGCATGCGCACAAAGGGGAAAACATATCTCATGGCTCTTAAATTAGACATGAGTAAGGCTTTTGACAGATTATGTTGGGATTTTGTCCAGGTAGTCCTTTCTCGATCCGACTTTCCCTCTTATTGAATACAATTGATTAGGCAATGCATCAATACCGTCTCCTTCTTCGTCCTTGTTAACAGATCCCCCACCCCTCATTTTGCGCCTTCCTGTGGTATTAGACAAGGGGACCCCCTTTCTCCCTTCCTTTTTATCCTCTGCTCAGATGTCATTTCTGCAGCCTTGCAGCAAGCAGAGACACGAGGACATATCCACAGTATCCAACAGTTTTTTCCTATCTCTCATCTCATGTATGCGGATGATGTTTACCTTTTCCTTAGTCTCAAATCCAATATTAGTGGGTCGGTTTGCGAGTGTTTTGTCCTCGTATTGTTCCCTCTCGGGTCAAAAGATCACCTGGAAAAAATCACATCTTACTATTAGTCCTAACACTTCTTCAGATATCTGGTCGCTGATTGAAAAAGGGTTTAGACTTTGAAAGTGGGGTTGGTTTTGGTAAGTACCTGGGGGTTCAGTTAGATGTTGTAACCAATAAAAAAGACATTTTCAAAGACGTTATCCTCAGAGTTCAAAACTGGTGCGCTCATTGGATTGGTCTACTTCTGAGTAAGGCGGGGCGTGCTACGCTGATTCACTCTGTGCTTTCTTCCCTCCTTATTTATTATATGTTTGTTTACAAATTTCCGGCGTGGGCTTGTAATCAATTAGACCAAATTCTAGCCCGGTTCTGGTGGTCTGGTGACGCCTCTCATACCTCTATCCATTGGGTCGCTTGGCCCAGCGTCTGCCTTCCTAAATGATCTGGCAGCCTTGGCTTCTATTCCTTTCGTGGTTTTAACGAAGCCTTGCTAGCCAAGCAAGCTTGGAAAGTCTGGTCCATGCCAGAGACCTTACTTGCGCGGGTTCTTAAAGGCCGATACTTTCCCAATCACAAAATTTTCAACATTAGGTGCCAAGCGATCTGTTCCTAGGTTTGGCGTAGTTTTCTAGTGGGGCATCGTGTTCTCAAACAGGGCATTCAATGGCATGTAGGAGATGGCAGTTCAATTTCAGTTTGGATGGATTGGTGGCTGCCTAACGTGCCTCCGGACAGAATGCAAACCTACATCCCCTGTGCCAACTCTACCTGGATTGTTGCTCATTTGTTCCTCCCACACTCTCTGTCTTGGAACATACACTTTAGTTCTGAACCTGTTTCCTAGTGATATTTCTATTCATATTTTCTGCTCCGCTTACTACCTGAGGGAAGGGCTGATGAACCTTATTGGCCTACCAGTAAGTCCAGTCAGTTCTTAGTCAGTAAAGCTTACAAGTTTCTTCTAACCCATACTGGTGGTCACGCCCCTCGGGAACAGTGCATGTCGCCTAGTTCCTGGAAGAAATTATGGCGCCTACCAATTCCAGAAAAAATCAAGTACTTTTTATGGCAACTGATTCATGAACGCTTGGCTCTAGGTTCAGAACTGGTTAAAAGGAAATGCCTTGTTAGTGACTGATGCCCTCTTTGTTCGGCTACAACCGAAACTCACCAACACCTGTTTTTTGAATGCCTTCTCGTTAAGGATGTTTGGCAATCACCCTTGCTTGTTGATGCATCACTTCCCAACTTGAGCTTCTTTATTCCCTAATGGTTCGAATCTTTGCTGGGCCAGCCTATCTACCGTAAGGCACAGGCTTTATTTGCTGTCGTCTGTCGGTGTCTTTTCCTCTGGCACGTTTGGAAAAATCAAAATGATGTTGTCTTCCGGAATCATAGCTTCTCTCTACCTCGTCTGAGGTATCATGTGTGTACCGATTTTACTTATCTGACATATTATGGCCTGTTCAAGAGAGTCGCTTCAAAAAACTGGCGAGAAAACAACGACATTCGTCAAGATCTGCATGTTGGATTTCCTCACTTCTCCCCCCCTATACCCACTTAAACCACTAATCCGGTGCTTTGGTTCAATACCTTCCTCGCCAGCATTTTGTACAATACAGGTGACTGAGGGCAGCAGTGTCACACCTATAGTATGGGCATGGTTGTGTTCAATTCGGGATGGGAAGTCGTGCGTGCCTGTGTTGATCATTTTTCCACTTCTGATGGTTCTTTGGGGCCAATGACTTCGGCTCTTCAAGGCCTTAATTGGTTACATAGTCTCTCCTAGTTGCATATTATCTTGCTGCTACCTCACTCTGCTGCTCTTTCACAGTTGATAGGTTGAGCTCCTCTAGCTGATGCTACTTCATTTATCTGAATGCCCCGGCTAGCTAGATGTCAGGAGTTTCACTCTGTACATATTGCTCGAGAAAAGGAATGCATTTTGAATCTCGCATTCATTCTGGTGTCTTTTGCTTCCAGATCTGGTGATGGTTTCCAGCAGGCCTGTATAGATCGTACATAGCACGCTTGGCTGACGTTTCCTTCCTGTCTGGTTTTGTGGCGTCGGTTTTTTCCTCTGTTGTCTTTTGTATATGTTTCTAGTGTAGTTGGGGGCTTCTGTTGTAGTTGTAGTGGAAGCTGTGTTTGTATTGTTGGCTGTTGTACTTCTCTTTTACCATGGTATATTCCTATCTTTCCCAAAAAAAAAAAAAAAAACTTTTTCATTCATTACTCTTTCTACATATCCTTCACATGACCAAGAAATGTTGGTTGAATTGCCATGTGAACGTTAAATAAATTAAGAATTCCTAATTGCTTAGAACGTTCAGAACTGACTTTGAGATATATTTTCAATTATGTTATCTAATCATAAATCACTGCTAAAGATCATTGCATAAGAAGAAATCGTTTCACTTACGTATCGTACTAAATAGTGCTGCCTATAAGTTAGAAGTGACAAAATATTTTTAGCGACATCTAAAAGCAAGCATAACCAAAATATTTTTAGCGACATCTAAAAGCAAAAAAGGTCGGAGCGACGATGAGATAGCGGATCAACTTTGAGAAGGTGGATCTAGTAAAAAAAGACTCGGGAGTTAAGGTGATTTCATAGCCGGATTGACTCTGAGAAGGTAGATCTGTTCAAACTCAAATTTGAGGAAGGAGTCGATGATCCAAACAGAGATGGTCACCGTGAAGAGTGGGCGGTCCCTCTGCCGCCAGTGATGGCGAAGATGATTGTAGCTTTCAATGGTGACGGTAGAAGCGGATGGTGGAGTTGCGGTGACGGAGTGACTATGAGATAGTGGATGTCGGAGCTGCGGTAGAAGGTGGAAATCGAGATGCAGTGAATCTGTGAGCAACTGAGCGTGACAGAGACAATGGTGCAATTGGATAGGGTAAAAGCCAACGTTGGCTTTTACTCAATCCAATCCATTTAGTTATAAAATTGGTTAAGTTGGGTTGGTTCCTTATTATAGTGAGTTATGTTGGGTTTGACTTTTAAATCCCATTTTTTAAAAGTTCTTACTTTATTTGTAAGTTTCATAATAAGAACCACCAATTGCCGTTGTCGATGACAACAACTGCTATCAATCTCTAGAGCCTACATGGCCATCTGTCGGCGACCTCTCCATTGCCTCCTCTGCAGGCCGCCATCACCATCGCTGGGCTCCACCACCACCTCCACAGCCTTCATCATTGTCAATAGCCTCCGCCACCTCAAGTTGCCTCCACCACTAAAGGCACTCTCCACCATTGTCAGTCGCCACCGCCACCGCCACCTCCAATGGGAGCCATAACACTGCCGGACGCTACAATGGCAGCCTCCACTACTGCCGGCCGCTACCACCTCCGCCAGTTGCTGCCACCATTGCCAGCAGATATTGACAGCAGTCAACTTTTGGCAGCTGCCGCTGACCATCGGTCTAGTGCCGCCACTGCTTGCGCCATCAAGAGTTGGCCACCGCCACTGCTCCACAGTCGACCCCCCTGCCGCCGATAGCCAGTCACCAATTTGGCAGCCTCCACCGCCATTTGTAACCAGCGCCTGGCCCCCGCCGCTGGCAGCATTCACTTTTATTTTTTATTTACAATAAAAATATCCTTACGACTTTCTTTTAATCAACTTATTCAAACTAAGATACCCAACCAACTTAACCCATATGATTCAGTTTTTTCTTAGGTTAAAATAGGTTGGATTTAAAATTATATGGGTTTCTTGGGTTAGGTAGAAACCCGACAGAACACATCCAAGTTACACCATAGTTAAGAGGCAATTGATATGTATGTTACATTTATGCCGGTTAAATCTCTCAAGTTATCATGACCTTAACTATTGAAAAACTATAACCCAATGGAAAAACTTTGAAATTTTATCTTATTCAATGCTATCCTTTCACTACAAAAAAGCCAATGTGATTGAGAATGAAACCTACTTGCTCGATAGGCCTAAGAAGTGGATAGAATTTTGTCTTTGAGTATTCGGTAGTTTTAACACTTGCGTTATACTCCCTCCGTCCCTTAAAAAGCGATCAGATTTCCTTTTTTGGCTGTCCCACAAAAAGCGATCATTTCTATTTTGGGATATAATTTTATGTGAAGTTACATGTTTGCTTTTAGCTACCTCTTTTTTAATTTATTCTTTTCTTTCTATCACCTGTCACATTTATCACTCACCTCTCTCTCTCTCTCTCTCTCTCCCTCTCCCTTTCCATTTCCCTCCCCTTTCGAGCTTCGATCACCACTACCGACTACCGGCATCACCACTTCCGACGACCCCGATCACCCCTGCTGCTAACACCGACAACCCCGATCACCACTACCGCCGACCCTGACGACGCCGATCATGGTTGCCTCCAACCCCAACGACCCCTATCACCACCGTTGTTACTGTGTTCTTCCACCACCATGACTACCGGATGTCGTCGTCTTCTTCCCCCATCAATGTTGCCAATGTCGCCATGTCTTCTGCATCCATTATTAACCACAAGTACCGTCCCCTGCATCATCAATCACATCCAATTTTCCCAAGGAGGCAATCAGAGTCGTTCGGGCGTTCGCCTAGGCGGTGTGAGGCAAGACGAAGGCGTGAATGAGGCGGCGAGGTAGCATTTGACCAGGCAATGTGACGGTTGGAGAGGTGAGATTAGGCGTTCGCCTAGGCGTTCAGGCGTTCACTTAGGCGTTCGGGCGTTCGCCTAGGCGTTCTAATCTTCCTCATCTCTTCTTATTTCTCTGATCTCTTTCTCCTTACTCCACCTCCACTCACCATAGTAAAATTAGGGCAGAAAATCGATCTTCTTTGGCCATATTTTACTTTCTTCATCGCTTGATTTCAATGAACAAGCTCATCAGAACATCAACGAGCTTTGTAATTTACTGTAATTTCTTTTGTCTCTAAACACCTATGCTTCACATACCACAACAACCTCCGCGAAGATTGCCGTTGCAAAATTCCATGGAGTTGAGAGAAAACATGGATTTACAGGTGATGTCAAGGAAAGTGGGTTGGTACTTACCCGGAGGTGCCACAAAGGCTGCAGTCCGTGTCAGCTTCCAAGTATGCAAAGTGAGAGGCAGCAAGGACGGAGTAAGGGCTGAGAGCAAGGCTTCCCAGACAGGCCGTGAGGAATGGCAGTGCTGCGAAGGCAAAGCTAAGACGAACAGGGCCGGCAGTCGATAGTCCAGGTCAGGGTCCGAGTCGAGGTCCAAGTCCAATATTACGATCTTAAGTTATGTCCAATTTTGTGTTTCTCTCTCTAGAATCCAAGAGCTCTCCAATTCTAGAGTGAGAAAGTGATTTTTGTGAGAATGAAGAAGAAGTCCTTTTTTGAGTCATAAAGTTCACTATTTATAGGAAACAGTGTGCTTATGTCATAAAGTGCCACATGTCGTCCCCTGGGAGTGACACATCACCGGGGGGTCCCAAATTACCGGTTCTCCGTTGGACTGCCGGTTCCCAAATTCGTGTTGCCTGCCTCGCATAGCGTCACTCTACCTGTCTGAAAAGACTGACCATACCATTACGGCATGATCAGAGTAAACCCGTTGCCCCAGCCTCCGGTCCAAGCCCTTGCTGAATCCCACTAGGTGCGTCAAGAGACGCGCAGAGAACCTGACAGTGGTGAGGGTTGCCCTTGTAACCAACTGTCAGGCAGACTAGACGCGATGCCCTCCAAGGACCTGCTCCTGTCCCGGAGTGACCCGGGGGTCATTGCCCTGGTGGTGTCGATGATCAATGGTAACATGAGAGGACATGGTCGCAGCTCAGTGCTCCGAGTCCGTGGCGAGGGGTCCTCTTGCCGGAGCCCCCTGTGACTGTGACGGCGATGGCTATAAGGTTGTGAGCCCATCCCGGTACGAGGGCCGAAGCCCCCCCTTGTGATTGAGACGGCGATGGCTATAAGGTTGTGAGCCCATCCCGGTACGAGGGCCGAAGCCCCCCTGTGATTGAGACGGCGATGGCTATAAGGTTGTGAGCCCATCCCGGTACGAGGGCCGAAGCCCCCCTGTGATTGAGACGGCGATGACTATAAGGTTGTGAGCCCATCCTGGAAGCATGTAACATGATTGTGGTGCATGGGCACGGTGCCTACAGCACGAGACAATACCTGGTGCCGGGGCACATGTTATGAAAGTGGCGCACGGGCGCGGCGACGAACGTCGCGGAGACAATACTTGATGTCATGGGCACGTGTTATGAAAGTGGCGCAGCGACGAACGTCGCGGAGCAATACTTGGTGCCGGGGCACGTATGATGAGAATGGCGCACCGGCGCGGCGATGAACGTCGCGGAGAAATACTTGGTGTCGGGGCACGTATCATGAGAATGGCGCGCAGGCGCGGCGACGAACGTCGTGGAGACAATACTTGGTGCCAGGACACGTATCATGAGAATGGCGCGCAGGCGCGGCGACGAACGTCGCGGAGACAATACTTGGTGCCAGGACAAGTATCATGAGAATGGCGCGCAGGCGCGGCGACGAACGTCGCGGAGACATACTTGGTGCCGGGGCACGTATCATGAGAATGGCGCGCAGGCGCGGCGACGAACGTCGCGGAGACATACTTGGTGCCGGGGCATGTATCATGAGGATGGCGCGCAGGCGCGGCGACGAATGTCGCGGAGACATACTTGGTACCGGGGCACGTATCATGAGGATGGCGGGTGGGCGCCGAGACGGCGCATGGGCGCACGTCGGGTGTCCCAAAGAAGAGATGTGAGCCTTTGTGTACCTATCATAACAAGATAATGAATGCAACATGTAGTAATGACAAAATCGGGAGTGATGGTATGCGGTCGTTGGTGACGGGTCATTTGGCGGTAGCGCGCGACTTTGGGCGACGGGCATCGCGGGAGCGGTGTGCGGTCACGGGCGACGGACATCACAAGGTTGATGCGCGACGGATGTCGCGAGGTTAATGTACGAACGTCTGTAAATATCGCGGAGGTGCGAAGATTCAAGGAAACAAGTGCGCGCGGGTAGGGAGGCCATAGGCCAAGCATTTGGGGGAAGGCCAAGACCACCACCCTTGGGGAGGCCGAGGCTGACCCTAGGGGGTGGCCAATGCCAATGGCCAACTCCCATGAAGGGAGGCCAAGGCCACTCCCCCATTCGGTGAACTTCGGGCGCGCCGACGGTAGGTGTTTTGATGAGCAATGGCAAATCCAAAAGTTTCATTACGACGAGTGTATCGACGTGAATCATATCCACATGATGAACGAGGTTTCAAAGTCACGCGCAAAGCGTACGAAACGAAAAGAGTGCGAAAAAGGGGTTTGCGCGGAGGGGGTGAACCACCGGGGGAAAATGGCCGAGGCCAACCCCTCCTGGAGGCCGAGGCCGATCCCCTAGGCCTGGGGAAGGCCGAGGCTGACCCCTTGGGGTTGGCCAAGGCCAAATGACCATCTTCCATTTTCGGAGCCCACGGCCACTTCTCCTTTTGTGAAGTTTGGGCGCGCCGTCGGTAGGTGTTTTGACAAGCAATGATGAATCCAAAAGTTGCATTATGACGAGCGCGTTGCCAAGAATCGTACCCATATAGCAATCAAGGTACCGAGGTTATGTACGAAGCATACGAGGGGAAAGAAGTACGAAAAATGGGTATGCGGGAAAGGGGTGAACCACCGGGGGAAAATGGCCGAGGCCAACCCCTCCAGGAGGCTGAGGCCGACCCCCATGGCATGGGGAAGGCCGAGGCCGACCCCCTGGGGTTGGCCAAGGCCATTTGCCCCTTGACCCCGTTTCTCCAAATGTGCCGTCGGCTGATGTTTTTGATGAAAAGGTGTTCGGATGGTCCCGACACGACGATCGCGCTAGTGTGAGTGATGTCGACGCGAAATAAAATGTCTAAGTCACGCACGAAGCGCGTGAAGCGAGAAAAACACGTGTCTTGGGCGCGCGGGCGCTGACCGATTTGATGCGTTGGAAAATTGACTGTTGACAATGGCGACGTGTTCGCGTGAAACAGGACCCCTAGTGGGCCCTTGGGTACAACCAGAATAGGTTGGGAACAACAAGTTATCTTGAAAGAATTGGGGAGGAAAAGGGATGGGGACGAGAAAGAGAGAAGGGCAGGGATAGAGAGGCAGGCCCCACATGCTGAAAAACTCCTCATTAATGAAACGAAAATGTAGTTAAATGAATATAATACTAAAGGGTAATACTGGAAATATATAAAGTGTGATCCCTTATCTTAATATGCGTGCAAAATAAAAGTGATCGCTTTTTAAGGGACGGAGGGAGTACAACTTTTTGCTCAACAATCAATTAAAATCAACTATACTTAAATTCTTGTCAAATTTAAGGACCATTTAGCATTTTTTAATTCTAAACCTCAAGCATGAAGTCATGCTTTAATCTCGAGAGCACATCCCCGATGTCTCAATTTGTGTTTGTCATGGGCACAAGCGCGATGACATTGAACATCATGCATTGTTTTTTGTTTTGCTTTATGCTTCCAGAATTTCGCACCCCGTTTTTACTAAAATTACGCTACTTAAACGATGAAAGATAGATGCTTTAGAATATAACGCTATTCAACACTTAAGTGACAAAAGCGTAGGACTTTAAGTATCAAAAAACGATCATAAGTTGCTTCTTTGAGTCCGGAGGACTCACTACCAATTTCCTTTCAATATGATGTAGTTGATTGCCTTTGTAAATAGTAAGAATACTCGCAATCTTGTATTTGATGTTGAATTATAGCATAGCACAATTGCTAAATTGCAGATTGATTTTGCAATTCTTAATCAGAAGAAAAAGAAAAAAAAAAAAAAGGCACCACCACTAGACACCCTTTAACTTGCATTGATTTCTTGAATCATACTAACATTTGTGGCGGAGAAGTACATTAACATTGGCAGCAATCCTCCTCCAGCCAGAATCCTAAGGATGAAATCTTTGACATTCAACTTTGCTCTAATAAAGAAAACCAAAAATATGAGAAGAATCGATACCGAAGAGACGAAACTGATCAGAAATAAACCACGAAGACTATCAAAGTTCAGAGTGATTGGGCTACTGATCACGGACTCCTGAGGCATTAAACTATTTGCGCTTTTGAAGGAAGCCTGTTCCATCACGATCAGTTTTCCTGCTTCTCTTAGTTTGGAAATTTCCCTTGACATATCATTCACCAACGGTGATCCTTTTCTAAAGACCTGTAAAATTACGAAATTATTTGAACTCGTATGAACATGTGGAGCTTAGATATGTGAATGCTAAGTGAAACTGGGGTGCAAAAAATAACTATTCTAGCATCATCAGAAAGATCATTTGAATCCATTAAGGTAAGAAAAAGAAAAGCCTAAACTTGTTATGACGATTTTCATATTAAAGACATTTAGCAGCCATCTATCGTTTGCACGAAATGGCCAGATCAGAGGTCGCAAAACTACTTTTTTGCGTGAGGAAAGGAATACTTACAAAGCCAAAACCGCTGGTGGTGGATTCAGAAGCAATCATGGCGTAATTAGCAGAATACTTGGCAAGGAAGCTCTTGATGTAAGGGATTTCATCAACAATAGCAGCAACACCACCATTCTTACTTCCCGCTGACAAAGCATCAGCATATTCATCAATGCTGAAGTATGGCTTAATCCTATCGTCCTTAAAGTTCAAGTTGCTGACAATGTTTCCTTGAATAAATGAGCCGCCTTGGTACCCGATATTATCCCTCCCTGATGCTGATTGAATTTGCTGAACCGTCAACAGGGAACTCAATGTTGCAGTGTAACTTGATGTTAGTATGAGAACAACGAACAACCAAACAATCACCATAAATTTTGACCAATTGCTTGACAATTTTTCCCCTGCAAGATCCAACACCAAATGTTAATTCAAGTTACTATCTTTGAACTCTTTTGAACAATTTTGTTTCCTTTTTCATTTGAGGAAGCATAGGCCAAGCACTTGGCTGCATGCCCCGAGGGTGCCCTCAGCATCAGGACCTGCATATCAATTTAGGGGGCAGACCTGGCCACCTCCGTGTGTTGAGTCTGTGTGTGTACGTGTCAAGTCCCACATCGACAATACATGAGGGGTTTGTGATTGATTCTTATACTTGGTGGGCTTCTCCAACTCTTGAGCATGCTTTTAAATGAATGAATGAATGAGAGAGAGAGAGAGAGGGAGAGGGAGAGAGAGTTATTACTATGGGCATATACAAGGGTTGAAAAGGAAAACCACAGGACAGTTCCAACTTGCTGAATTGGTGAACCTTGGAAATCTTCATTTGTAGGATGTTCAATAACCCAAACAACGAAGCCCGTTAGGATGAAAGAACCAGCACTAACCAGCCAAAGCTTGGTATCGAGTGGCTCCAAGAAGAACCACATGTTCCTCCTGCTATCAATTTTTGCTATTGTTCCAACTCCCAAGTCCGTGAAAGGCAATGTAAAGTCAACATACAGCGACCTATTGGCGTTGATCGTCACATCCCCCACGACAACATCATAATTCTGTTTCACATCCGCCATGCAGCATACAGTACATTAAAGTGCTTCCAAAATATTAACGTTTGCCTAAACATTTCTAAAATTTAAGTGTAGAACACAAGAAGAAAGTGTTGGAACAGAGAAGTCACAGTACATCAAAATTGTAGCATGCACATATTAGTACTCTTCTTTGACTTACATCACTTTCTTCCCTTGTCCAAATTTAGGTGCATTTATAAGTACTTTAACTCGCTAGGTATATTCTGGAATCCATTTCCTAATTTAACAGAAATAAATGTACCTGAAGATAAACCTGATATACAAGATCATTGTAGGTCCCCGACATTTGTCCATTGGCATCCACGAAAGGGATAAACTCGTACGGCACATCATAAGGTAAGGCTTCAATGGCAGCATTGAGCACATCTACACAAAATCCAGTGGCAGTTGTGACATTGGTTTGAGGATCACGCTGATAGTTTATAAATTCCTTGAACCCCCTTTTCTTTGGAATAACAATTCGAAGCTTCTTACCACTCATTCTCACCATCCAACCTTTTGGAGTAGTTGTAGACCCTCCTGGCCAGATAATGGCTTCAACACCAGTTATGGCAGATATTGGATTAATTTCCTTGGTAATTCCACCACTGGGTGTCCAAAATCCAACCCTTCTCTCCCCTTTGCCTATCACATTCACTATTTCAAATGAATTAGTAATGAGTTTCCCGTTTGTAAGCTGAAACTCACCACTTAAGCCCTTGAATCTGATTTTTGATAGCTCATTTAGAAGGACTTCTCCGATCTGAGAGACTCCAATGTCATTGAAATCCGTTAAGTTCAATCTCGCACTATGCTCTCTGGCTTGAGGAATTTCTGCCCCTACCATTTCAACAGCTTTTGCCAGCGCGCAAACTGCATCATACGCCCACAGGCCGAAAATATTCGGGTCTATCGCATCCATGGTGGGATCCATAGCATAATATTTCTTCCTCCATCTCATAGTGAGGTCACGAAGCTCACTTGATGCTGGAATATAAGACTTAAACCCCAATACCCCGTCCATTGATTTGACGACTTCACTGTCCAGGGAGTGCAATATGTTCATTGTCTTATCAGTTACAATCCAGGCGTATCCTTCACTCATCATTCCTAACAGCCTGGCATTTTGAAAAATGCTAGATGCAAGAGAAGGTGAAACATGCACGACAAACGTTGTCGTTTGCATTGTCATTAGCCTATGGAGCTCTTCAAGAATTTGATCATCCACCCCCAACGGAGAAATGGCACTCCTATAGGTAACGCGGATACTTCTCTCTTCAAAGGAATCAACCAATTTTGGAACTGCTTCTGTTCCATAATCACTGTCCTCATAAATAAGGACCACATCCCTCCACTGAAATGACTGTATAACCTCTGCAATGCCTTCAAATTGAGTGGTTTCATCTTGTGTAATTTGGACAAAGTAAGGATGTTCAGCGATGGGTGATGGATTTGCAGCCAAAGAAAGAATAGGGAGTTTAGCTTTGTCCCCTAATAAGGCCAACAACTTTGCTTCTAACGACGTTTCTGGGCCAATGATGGCTTGGACCTCATTGTTTTCCAGAAGATCAAGAGCTGCATTCAGCAATATGAAGAATAAGGAGAACTGACGCCTAACTGCAGGATGCACAAATTTGGCCACAAGTTATATATGCATTTGAGAAGCCAAAACGCAGTTTTTTGTATTTGCTAACGCCGCACCTAAGGAGGTTCTTTTTCTCCAAATGAAGTTTTCTACATTTGACAAAAAAATTATCTAAAAGCAAAATGACCTGAAAACGATCCCCAAAATGTGATGCCAGAAATAAGAACTCACCAGTTGATAAAGCGCGCAGAGGTTCTCCCTTGGAGTCCTTTACGTGAAGAACTATCCTTGTTTTGTAATGATTATTGAGAGCATAGAAGTTGGAAATCGCCATGGTAATGCAGCTACGGGCTGTCTTCCCAACGAATGACCCCATATCAAGAATCACTCCTACCGGAATCTCGTTTGCCATGTTGACAGTTTCTTCGTGAGATGGATCATGTGGTGCATGCAATGGACTTAATAGGCTAAAGACTACAAGAAGAAATGAAAGGGTCATCTGTTTGTCTTTCCTAATCTCCATTGATGCAGGGCAACTTGTGGGCTGCTTGTTAATTTGCCCAGCATCTTACCCTCAAATTCTTCTTATATGATGAAGTTGACTTTAGATGAACATTAGTAACTAATTGTCTATCTCCGCAAAACTACGATTAAGAAATGTAAAGGAGCAAATATTGGTATAAGTCAAGCGGTTGACTCTAACAAGGTTGACTTTACTTTGTAAGACCTTTGTGGTAAGTAGCACCACAATGTGTAAATAAGCACATTGAACCCTATAAGTCAAGCGGTTGACTCTCCATCCCAATCGGCTGTGCCGCTTAATTTTGGTTTCACACCGATTTATTCGGATTTTAGATCGAATAATATAAGTGTATTCGCTTCGATGCCACTTAGACGTGCACTACAAAACGCTTCTACTCAATGCAAAAGAAATATAATAACTTTTAAAACATATTTAGGTATCTCAAATAAGAAAGAAAAAGAGGAAACTACCCCGGTGGTCCCTGTACTATACGCGTTTTGCCACTTTGGTCCTTAAACATTGCGCCGTTTGCCATATTAATCCTTTTCTCAACTTCCGTCCAAAAAAGTCCGTTTGTGGACCCCACATGAGGGGCACAAAGGACACTTCCTCATCTTCATCCTCATCAGCATCATCGTCTTCAACCCCATCTTCCTCATCCTCACTGACATCGATCTCATGAACCTCAACCACATCCTCATCATCGCCATCATCCTCATCGATCTCCTCAACCAAATCATTATCCTCATCCTCCTCACCCTCATCCTCCTCCTCTTCCTCCACATCTACAGCTGCCACACGAAACCATTCGAGTGGTGATGCGACGATGGCCGACTGAACCCATTTGCCCCCCCCACCCTCAACGTCTCTGTCTCCTCCTCATCCGCGTCGCTTTCTTCATCCTCATCCACATCAACAATCCCGTCACTTTATCAATCCAAAAACACTAGATCAATAATCCTTCACCCGCGTCAATGGACACTCGTACAGATCAAGCGAAACGAGCTTAAGCTTTGCGAGCGGCCTGAGATCGTTTATGTCTTAAATCCGATTGTTCGACAAATCAAGGTCCCTCAGCGACTCGAGACCAGCCTCCACGAGGTATTCAAGCCCGCCTACGATGCGATTGTCAGATAAAATCAATTTCTGGAGGTTCTGAAGGTGAGGGAACTGCTCGAGGGACGAGATGCCTATATTTGCGACAGAAAGGTGTTGGAGGTTGTTAAATTTCTCTAAAAGCGCAGGAGGAGGGAGGCGGCCATGGACGCACTTCACAGCTCTGTCTAGGGTTAGGGTTCTTACCGAAGCAACATCGGTTTGGCCGTCCAACGCTATCTCCACTGCTCTCTCCCAGATCTCGTCCATCAATTACTCAAATCGATTAAACGAAAAAATATATATAATTTGGTAGCTAGACAAAGGGAAGGAGCCGGCACAGTCCATAACCACCACATACACACAATACCTTGCCACCACACCTGCACTGCCCCAATGCCCTAACACCTTACCTGGGCAGTTCTTTGACCCGCCACCGCTGGAAGTTACATTGGAATACATGCAACTACAATGGGAAAAATAGAAGAAGGAAAATGTCCTTTGTGCCCCTCGTGTGGGGTCCACAAACGGACTTTTTTTACGGAAGTTGAGAAAAGGATCATTATGGCAAACGGCGCAATGTTTAAGGACCAAAATGGATAATTTTTTTGTTTAGGGACTAATGTGGCAAAACGCGTATAGTACAGGGACCACCGGGGTAGTTTCCTCAAAGAAAAATGACGGTGTGGGCCCATATTAACAATTGCCCTTGGATTACCAAATGGGGTTAGAGCCCATCGGCTCTATGATTTTACACCCAAATTTAAATTTGAGCGCCTCGAATTTGACCTGCTAGGAATTACAAGCACCGTGCTCAATTATTGTGGGTTTTGTTTGTGCCCAAAAAAGAAAAAAATACGTTGATCGGCTCCGAAAGGTGAATTGGGCATCGTGTGTGTGAACTGAGTTATGGTATAAAACGACTGAACTGAAAAAGGAAAAATGATCACTTAACCTAGAAGAAAAAAAGAACTTCAGATCTTACTGCTTACGTTGCACCAAATACTGCGTTTGCTATTTACAAATTAACTCGTGACCATTTTGAGCGCACCTTGACCTCCAAAGCAATGTTCTCACTTAATTTTAGTCATAATTTTCTTTTTCTCATGGAGAATAGGTAAATTCCAAGCACAGTCGTTATCATTTTCCTTAATAACGACGAGTACCTTATCTTTTTACATCTTTTTATATCAATCTTGCTTCCCTTAACCCCTTTCCCTCCCTTTGATGCGACATCCACATGGGCGGACATGCATCTAACTCTAAAAAATGTCTAGCACATAATTTTGCAATTATTGCTCAAGTAGAATTGAGCTTAGAAACAATATTTCCTTTCAAAAAAAAAAGAGTTGCACCAACTTTTTCATTCATCTTTTTTGGTTTTTACGCTTTCTACATATCCTTCACATGACCAAGATGTTGGTTGAAATGTCAAGTGAACGTTAAATAAATTAAGAATTCTTGATTGCTTAAACGGTCCAGAACTGACTTTAAAATATCTTGTCAATGATATTATTTAATCATAAATCACAGATAAAGAATGAAGATCATTGCGTAAGAAGAAATAGTTTCACATATGTACAAGCAACAAAAGTGACGCAAATTTGAATCAAATTCTTTAACAAGTGTGACCATGTTACGAAATCGCTCTAGATAAATATATATAGAACATGATATCCAAACAAGAGAGCACAAGAAAACTGAGAGAACTTAAATCCACTTTGCACAAGTCAGATTTACAACACTCCCTCATGTGTATCTCTTAATTGCTTTCCTATTTAAAGAAGGACTATTCTCTCTTGACCTTAAATATAATAGGGTAAATTACACAAAACTCTCCTGAGGTTTGTCATAATTACACTCCGCCTCCCTTATCTTTAAAAATTACACTCCGTTCAAAAAGTAACATTTTTTCTTACGGTGTTAACGATGCAATGCCAAAAGACATAAATGCCCCTCAACAACGTTTTCTTGGAATTTGGCTGAAATTTACAAAAACCCTAAACCTCCATTAGACCCAATGCCAGACCTCCCATCTGATGTAATCACCGACATACTCGCTCGATTGCCAGTCAAGTCTCTTCTACGGTCCAGATGCGTTTCAAAGCCGTGGTGCGCTCTGATCGATAGCCCGAAGTTCATCAAGATGCATCTCAATCGGTCCATCAAAACTAGCTCTATTCCGGCCCTAATATTCGAAGGTAGAGGCACTCTTTACTCTGTACAACACGATTCACTGCAAAATGCCACTGAACTTGGCACCCGGTTTGAAAACTCAAACATCGCTGATGTATATGGTTCGTGCAATGGCTTAATTTTACTGTCGATGCGCAAAAGCACCATTGCCATGTTCAACCCGTCAACCCGAAGGGCATCTGAATTGCAAGATATGGGCATCTGAGAGGACCTCGCATATGAATCGCAAGAACGGGTAAATTACACAAAACTCACAGTAGCAACCTCTTTTATTTCTCACAGTAACAACCAGTCAACCCGTTCGCGGGGGTCGAAAAAGACCTTGTAGGCAGCGGCAAGCTCCTGGAAGGCGACGGGGGAGACGCCGAACTGGGCGAGCTTGTCCGGATGGCACTAGAGGGCAAGCCGGCGGTAGGCGGAGCGGATCTCGTCGGCGGTACAGTCGCCGCCAAGCCCCAGCACCTCGTATTAGCACCGTTTCCCAGCAACGCCATGTTATACGGCGTTTAGGGTTTGTTTAGGAATGGACCCTTTGTAGAGTACTTGATTTTTTTTTTGGAGAATAGTATATGTATTTTCTGTTATAAAATGTTATAAAGGGGGGGTATTTTGGGTATGAAAATTGCATAAAGGAGTGTGTCAGGGAATCTTGAAACGGAGTTAGGCGGGCCGTTAAAAGTGTGTAGCTGTGTGTAATGCAGGTACAAACCTCGGGAGGCGGAGTGTAATTTTTAAAGATAGCGGTAGTGGAGTGTAATTACGTAAAACCTTAGGGGGTTCCCAACACAATATAAGACAGCTTACTTATACTAGAGATAAGCAGAGATCTTCTCTATCCAACCAACGTGGGACAAGATGTCTTATATACTAAGAACCAAGTTGCAACCTTATTTGAGTAATCGATGTGGGATATAAATACAAGACATATATCAACAATCTCCACCTTGGCTTATATTAACAAACCACTCCATAAAGAAAGTGTAATATGCCTTCAGTACCTTCTTCAGGTACTCCACATTGCATCCTCCTGAAAGGTAGGGATGCACTCCACCTTGAACTCAGCAAGAAAGAAGATGAATCAAGCTCAAATAATGTTTGAACTTAACTGTCGTCACTGTCTTCGTGAGCATATTAGCTGCGCTGTCATCGGCCTCATCTTTCGCTCAATGTAGCATAGCGTCGATCCCTTGTCCAGCTGTAACACAGTAATCCTCTTACGTGCGTCAGCCTCATCATTGGACACCAACGAGATCATCCACGCCGGTTGGCCTTCTTTACCCAGCCATCATCATCACCCCGCATTATGGATTGAGCGTAGTGCTCAACTTCTCCATGAAGTCCATCCCAAGCACCACCCCAAGCTCATCCATGTCGATGATGTTGAAGTCGGCCTTCCCTATCTATCTGCTGGAAGAATCCCCCTTACTGCCTTTATGCTTCTAGAGGAACTCAATCATCTTGGCCTTATGTGAGCAATCCCTTCTGTAATGCGGACCTGCATAGTAGAAGCATCCTCCTCTAGGCCTCACATGAGCCTTATGGTCACAAGAGTCACCCCGCTTGTGACTTCCCTCGTGCTTCTTCTCCTCCTTGTGATGGCGATAACGTCCCTCGTCCCCACTCCGCTCATCATCGGTTGCCTTGGGCGAGCCACTCTTCGACCTACCGTCTCCCTCATATTTGGCACTCTCGTGCCTTGGAGATCTCGGCCTCTCACCTTACTTGAATTCTTCCAACCTCTCGACAATCGCCATGACATAAGTCAAGTCGTGAGGTTCATTTTGCCGCAACTCTGTGACAACCCACTGCTGCAACCCGAAGAAGCATAGTCGCTGCCTCTCGGACATCTCTAGTATTTTGAGTATCAAAGCCGAGTACTTCTTCACATACTTGCGGATGCTCCCTTCTGCCTCAGCCGTCGAAGGTTTATCATCGAAACTATCCGAATAGAACTATCTTTGTAGTTCACGCTTGAACTTCTCCCCGTTTTGACTGTAAGGTACATCATTGTCGTCTGCACCTTCTTCTACTTGTCGTCGATGTCGAGGGCTTCAAAGTACTGCTCCAAGTGCCAAAAGAAGTTATCCACCTGCCTCGCCTCTCTCGCTCTATTGTACAATCTCGACTCTGACATTTTATTTTGCCTTGGCTGCACTGCGATACACCCCTGCCTCGTAGCTCTTGTAAGCTCCTTCTTAAAGCAGCTAGTTCTTCTTGGAGCTCTGTGACTTGTCCCTTGAGGTCCTTGTGCCGTTGCACCTCTCACTTCGTGAAATGGGCGACCCTTTCTTCGATCAAATCATCTAGCTCTTCCGCGAACACATCGATGACGAAGAAGAAAAGTGGTATCAGAGCATAGAAAAATTGAGAGAACTTAAATCCACTTTGCACAAGTCAGATTTACAACACTCCCTCACGTGTATCTCTCAATTATTTTCCTACTCAAAGAAGGACTCTTCTCTCTTGACCTTAAACACAATACACGACAACTTACTTATACTAGAGATAAGCATGAATCTTCTCTATCCAACCAATGTGGGACAAGATGTTTTATATGCTAAGAACCAAGTTGCAACCTTCTTTGAGTAATCGATGTGGGATATAAATACAAGACATATATCAATACACTAAATTGTTTTAATGAAATCTATAAGCAACAAAAGTCGAGAGTGACGATGAGATAATGGATCGACTCTGAGAAGGTAGATCTGGTCAAACTCAAACTTGAGGAGGGAGTCGGCGATTCAAAAAATGATGATCATGGTAAAGAATGGGTGATGCCTCTACAGCAGTGATGGAGGAGGTGATTTCAACGTTCAGCGGTGATGGTGGTGTTGCGGTGACGGAGTGACGATGAGATAGTGGAAGACGGAGCTGTGACATTAATTAGGTGAAAATTGAGCTGCTGTGGATCTATGAGCAATTGACTGTAAGAGAGACGATGGCGCATTTGTGTGGACTGGAAGTGTAAAGTAGTGTGGTCGTGAACTTCAGTGGATCTATGACTGTGAGTGAGAGATAAAGAGAGGGGCAGTGGCTAAGAATCATGATATGGGAGAAGTGAAATGGACGAGAAAAAGAAAAACCAGTTATGGTTTTGTTACCTGTTTTTTTGTTTCAAGAGAACATTTGTTTTTCCTTTGTATTCTCATTCTCATTCTTCCCAACAGACAAATAAATCTCCATCACCACACTTCAATATCACCACCACCCATAGCTACAAACCACCACCCATCATGACCGACCGCCAAAAGTACTACCATGAAGGGGTTAAATGGAACCACAAATCAGATATGATGAAAACTAAGTTGCAGATCTGGAGATTGAAGGTGCCGACAAGATATTTATTAGAAGTAAATTGAGGGTGGTTGGGAGTTGTGAGATCGACAACGGTGGAAATTGACATCGTTGACATTGATTGATGTTCTTGGGTGGTGGTAGTGTATGGTGGTTAAGGCAGCGACAGTTATCGTGATGGGGACATTATGTTTGATGGTGACAATTGGTATCATTGAATTTCTGGTATGTTAATTTGTTCTAATCAAGAAATTGTGATGTGAAAATAGTTGGGGATGGCAATGTGAAAATCGTCATGAACGTTTTGGCGTTGGGTGGTGGCGATAGGGCGACGATGGTAGATAGAGGCTACATGTTGCATTGTAGTGTAGTGGTGGCTGTTAAATGATTGAAATGGAATTGAAAAAATATTGTCTAATTTTGCTTCTAATAATGATTGAAAGGTAGATCTCAAAATAAAAACTAAAACTGAAAACAAAACTCAAAATTAAAGTTTTCAAAATTAGCCTCGTTTGAAAAACTGGTTTACAAAACTAAAAGGAAAAAAAAAATCAAAAATGGTTTGTCAAGTATGTTTTTTCTTTCTAGTTTTTAAAACTGAAAATAAAAATTGTTACAAACAATACCTAAAACTAGGTAACCTAAAATGTAAAGAGAACCTTTATATAGTACAACTATCTAAGTAAACCCGGATAATCTGTACTCGGCCCAAACAAACTGACTGATCGGTTTGGACCGGTAAAAGATAAATGGGTCTCTATTTTCTATGCTCGTACACTGATTTTTTTCAATGGGTCAAGTCGATCCGTGGGTATGAGCTTTTTTTGCCACGTCTAAATTCAACCCAACAAAACGTTGGCTTTTACCTGATTCAATCCACTTAGTTATAAAATTGGTTTACTTTAGTTGGTTCGGTATTATAGTAAGTTATGTAAGGTTGGGCTTTTAAACCGCATTTTTTGAAAGTGCATTTGTTACTGAGTTTCATATTAAGAACCACCACTTGCTGCCGTTGCTGAAAGCAGCTACTATCGATCTTCGTAGCTGACACTGCCATCTGCCGACGACCTCCCCATTGCCTCCTCCTTCACTGGTCGCTACCAGCACCATCGGGCGCCACCATCACCTCCCTAACATTCACCATCGTCGGCAGCCTCAACTGCCGGCGATTGCCGCCACCACCCCCACCAATGGGAGCCATAACACTGCTTGGCGCCACCACACGGTCGGCAGCCTCCACCACCGCTGGCCACTCGCCATATCTGTCGGCCGCTGCCATCACTGTCGGCATATGTCGACAGTCGTCAACCTCTAGCACCTGCCGTCGGCCATCGGTGCATGTGCCATTGGCAGCCACTGGCCACTGCCACCGCTCCACTGCTAGCCCATTGTCGTTGATAGGCAGTCGCCACTTTGGTAGTCTCCGCAATCGTCTGCCACCAGCCCCCACCGCGGGCAACCGCTCACTTTATTTTTTTATTTACAATAGAAAATCCTTACTTTGTTCTCATCAACTTATTCAAACCAAGATATACCTTCCCAAACTAACCCATTCTTTCATTGGTTAAAATGGGTTGGGTTTAAAAGTATATAGATTTCCTTGGGTCGGGTAGAAACCCAATACAACTCACCCAAGTTGCACCCCTAAACCCTAGTTAAGAGGCATTTGATATGCATGTTATGTTTATGCAATTTTAATGTTTCAAGCTATCATGACCTTACTTTGTTTAATGCTATTGAAAAGCCACAAAACTAATCTTGAGAAACTTTGCTACTTTATTTTATCAATGCTATCCTCTCATTACAAAAAAAAGACAATATGAATGATAATGAAACCTACTTACTCGATAGGCCTAAGAAGTGGATGGACTATTGTGTTTTAGTATTCGGTAGTTTTAACTTACACTTGCGTTATAGTACAACTTTGTGCTCAACAATCAATCAAAATCTACTGTACTTAAATTCTTATCAAGGTTAAGGACCATTTAGCATTTACTAATTCTAAACTTCAAGCATGAAGTCATGCTTTAATCTCGGGACTCAATTTGTGTTTGTCATGGGCACAAGCGCAATGACATCAAAAATCATGCATTGTTTTTTGTTTCACTTTATGCTTCCAGAATTTGGCACCCCTTTTTTACAAAATGTACACTATTTAAACGATGAAAGATTGACGTTTTAGAATATAATGATATTCAACACTTAAGTGACAAAAGAGTAGGACTTTTAAGTATCAAAAATCGATCATAAGTTACTTCTTTGAGTCCGGAGGACTCTATCGAGTCCTTTCAGTATGATGTAGTTGATTGCACTTGCAAATAGTAAGAATACTCGCAATCTTGTATTTGATGTTGTATAATAGCATAGCACAATTGCTAAATTTCCAGATTGATTTTGCACTTCTTAAGCAGGGGAAAAAAAAAAAAAAACACCACCATTTGACACACTTTAACCTGCATTGATTTCTTGAACCGTACCAACATTTGTGGTGGAGAAGTACATTAACATGGGCAGTAATCCTCCTCCAGCCAGAATTCTAAGGATGAAATCCTTGACATCTAACCTTGCTCTAATAAAGAAAACCAAGAATATGAGAAGAATCGAGACCGAAGAGACGAAACTAATAAAAAATAAACCACGGAGACCGTCAAAGTTCAGAATAATTGGGCTACTGATCACATACTCTTGGGGCATAAAACTATTTGCACTTTTGAAGGAAGCATGTTCCATCATGATCAGTTTTCCTGCTTCTCTTAGTTTGGCAATTTCCCTTGACATGTCATGCACCAATGGAGATCCTTTTCTAAAGACCTGTAAAATTATGAAATTATCTGAACTCGTACGTACATGGGAACTAAGATAAGTGAACGCTAAGTGAATATGTGGGGTGCAAAAACAACTATTCTAGTATCAGAAAGATCATTTGAATCCATTAAGGTAAGAAAAAGAAAAGCCTAAACTTGTTATGACGATTTTCATATTAAAGTCATTTAGCAGCCATCTATCGTTTGCAGGAAATGGCCAGATGAGAGACCGCAAAATTACTTTTTTCTTGAGAAAATGAATACTTACAAAGCCAAATCCGTTGGTGGTGGATTCAGAAGCAATCATGGCGTAATTAGCAGAATACTTGGCAAGGAAGCTCTTGATGTAAGGGATTTCATCAACAATAGCAGCAACACCACCATTCTTACTTCCTGCTGACAAAGCATCAGCATATTCATCAATGTTGAAGTATGGCTTAAGCCTACCGTCCTTAAAGTTCAAGTTGCTGACAATGTTTCCTTGCATAAATGAGCCGCCTTGGTACCCGATATTATCCCTCCCTGATGTTGATTGAATTTGCTGAACCGTCAACAGGGAACTCAAAGTTGCAGTGTAACTTGATGTTAGTATGAGAACAACGAACAACCAAACAATCACCATAAATTTTGACCAATTGCTTGACAATTTTTCCCCTGCAAATCCAACACCAAATGTTAATCCAATGTTGCTATCTTTGAACTCTTTTTGAACATTTTTTTTCCTTTTTTCTTCTTTGGAAGGGTAGGCCAAGCACTTGGCGGCATGCCCCGAGGGTGCCCTCGGCATCAGGACCTGCATATCAATTTAGGCAGCAGACCTGGCCATCTCCGCCAAGAGGTGTGTGTGTGCACGCGTGTACTGTGTGTGTGTGTGTGTGTGAGTGTGTGTGTGTGTGTGTGTGAGAGAGAGAGAGAGAGATTACTATGAGCAAAAACAAGGGTTGAAAAGGAGAACCACAAGACGGTTCCAACTTGCTGAACTGGTGAACCTTGGAAATCTTCATTTGTAGGATGTTCAATAACCCAAACAACGAAGCCCGTTAGGATGAAAGAACCAGCACTAAACAGCCAAAGCTTGGTATCAAGTGGCTCCAAGAAGAACCACATGTTCCTCCTGCTATCAATTTTTGCTATTGTTCCAACTCCCAAGTCCGTGAAAGGCAATGTAAAGTCAACATACAGAGACCTATTGGCGTTGATTGTCACATCCCCCACAACAGCATCATAGTTCTATGCACATCCACCATGCATCATATACAATAAATAAAAGTGCTTCGAAAATATTAACATTTGCCTAGACATGGCTAAGTATGAAGGCCGTGCTAAAATTTAAGTATAGAACACAAGAATGAAGTGCCGTTGACAGAGAAGTCACAGTACTTCAGGATTGTAGCATGTCCACATAGTACTCTTCTCGACTTACATCACTTTCCTCCCTTGTCCAAATTTAGGTGCATTTCTAAGTTTTTTGACCTGCTAAATATATTCTGGAATCCATTTCCTAATTTGACAGAAATAAATGTACCTGAAGATAAACCTGATATACAAGATCATTGTAGGTCCCTGACGTTTGTCCATTGGCATCCACGAAAGGGATAAACTCGTACGGCACATCATAAGGTAAGGCTTCAATAGCAGCATTGAGCACATCTACACAAAATCCAGTGGCAGTAGTGACATTGGTTTGAGGATCATGCTGATAGTTTATAAATTCCTTGAACCCCCTTTTCTTTGGAATAACAATTCGAAGCTTCTTACCACTCATTCTCACCATCCAACCTTTTGGAGTAGTTGTAGACCCTCCTGGCCAGATAATGGCTTCAACACCAGTAATGGCAGATATTGGATTAATTTCCTTGGTAATTCCACCACTGGGTGTCCAAAATCCAACCCTTCTCTCCCCTTTGCCTATCACATTCACTATTTCAAATGAATTAGTAATGAGTTTCCCGTTTGTAAGCTGAAACTCACCACTTAAGCCCTTGAATCTGATTTTTGATAGCTCGTTTAGAAGGACTTCTCCGATCTGAGAGACTCCAATGTCATTGAAATCCGTTAAGTTCAATCTCGCACTATGCTCTCTGGCTTGAGGAATTTCTGCCCCTACCATTTCAACAGCTTTTGCCAGTGCGCAAACTGCATCATACGCCCACAGGCCGAAAATATTCGGGTCTATCGCATCCATGGTGGGATCCATAGCATAATATTCCTTCCTCCATCTCATAGTGAGGTCACGAAGCTCACTTGATGCTGGAATATAAGACTTAAACCCCAATACCCCGTCCATTGATTTGACGACTTCACTGTCCAGGGAGTGCAATATGTTCATTGTCTTATCAGTTACAATCCAGGCGTATCCTTCACTCATCATTCCTAACATCCTGGCATTTTGAAAAATGCTAGATGCAAGAGAAGGTGAAACATGCATGACAAACGTTGTCGTTTGCATTGTCATTAGCGTATGGAGCTCTTCAAGAATTTGATCATCCACCCCCAATGGTGAAATGGCACTCCTATAGGTAACACGGATACTTCTCTCTTCAAAGGAATCAACCAATTTTGGAACTGCTTCTGTTCCATAATCACTGTCCTCATAAATAAGGACCACATCCCTCCACTGAAATGACTGTATAACCTCTGCAATGCCTTCAAATTGAGTGGTTTCATCTTGTGTAATTTGGACAAAGTAAGGATGTTCAGCGATGGGTGATGGATTTGCAGCCAAAGAAAGAATAGGGAGTTTAGCTTTGTCCCCTAATAAGGCCAACAACTTTGCTTCTAACGACGTTTCTGGGCCAATGATGGCTTGGACCTCATTGTTTTCCAGAAGATCAAGAGCTGCATTCAGCAATATGAAGAATAATAATCTTGACTACTGCAGATACTGAAAAGTTAAGCATGACCAGATAGAAGGAGAACTGACGCCTAACTGCAGGATGCACAAATTTGGCCACAAGTTATATATGCATTTGAGAAGCCAAAACGCAGTTTTTTGTATTTGCTAACGCCGCACCTAAGGAGGTTCTTTTTCTCCAAATGAAGTTTTCTACATTTGACAAAAAAATTATCTAAAAGCAAAATGACCTGAAAACGATCCCCAAAATGTGATGCCAGAAATAAGAACTCACCGGTTGATAAAGCGCGCAGAGGTTCGCCCTTGGAGTCCTTTACGTGAAGAACGATCCTTGTTTTGTAGTGACTATTGAGGGCATAGAAGTCGGAAATCGCCATGGTAATGCAGCTGTGGACAGTCTTTCCAACGAATGACCCCATATCAAGGATCACTCCAACTGGGATCTCGTTTCCCATGCTGACACTTTCTTTGTGAGATGGATCATGTAGTGCATGCAATGAACTTACTAGGCTAAAGACTACTAGAAATGTAAGGGTCATCCGTTTGTTTTTCCTTATCTCCATTGTTGCAGTGCAAATGGTTGGGTGCTTGTTAATTTAGTCAGCATCTTAGCCTCAGACTCTTCTTATATATGTTGAATTTGACTTAAGATGAACATTATTAACTAGTTGGCTAAGAAGATGCTAGGAAGCAACTGGATCTCCGCAAAACTACGATTAAGTTATGTTAAGAAGCAAAAATGAGGTCTTCGTAGTTATAATATTGTCTAAACAAAGCCTTAAGTCAAACTTTTGTTTACAACATGCACATGGCACACTTGGCTCATACAGCTATTGCATGCTATTACTATCTAATGCTGCCTCCTCAATCGAATGCAAATCATGGTGCAAGAGTCAAAATAATCCTCCAGGCTTGAAAGTTCTTCTGGAAAATTGGAAATAATACTTGAAACCCAGAACTTAAGTTATCACATTCCTTACTTTTGTTAATGCTTGCTCCCAAAAATTTTAAGTACTATAACAAGTAAATGATTACTCAAGTAAGAGGAAGGGGGGAGAGAGAGATGATCTACAAGTCAATGCCTTGAGCAAGAACTTAACTGGGAACTGGGGACGGGTGTGGTTTAGAAGTAAGCTTTGTCAAAAGAATGTTTTAAAAGTGCATTTGAATTCCACATTAACAGCATTCTAAGTGAAGTCTAGTAATCAGCTGGACCAACTGGTTAATCAAGGTGACCTGGAATCGATCTCCTCTGATGACTATGTCAATATCAATGCATAATTCAAAGCACCAGCAAAGTCTTTTAATGTCTCACAGAAGAGGTATCGAGTTCCTCCTGTACTCAGAATTTGGATGGAGGTTGAATGGGGCAGAGTACCGCCTTCAGTGTAAGCCAAGTGATTCCCCCTCCTTTACTTTAGAAAGAGCTGCAAATGTTCATCTCAAGGTTAACTCCCAATTCATCCAGGCACTTGACAAAATTTTTTATCTTTACGATGTTGCCAATCAAAATGTTGGGCTGTGAAGCTGGGAAATCTGACATGTTTGTACGTTTAAATGAAGGCTTGCATTTCAGTTAAACTTGATTATTTCACTAACAAGTTACTATCAAGGTTGACCTAATCAAAGTAGCACCGTAAAGTGTAAATACGCACATTCAACCCTATAAGTCAAGGAGTTGACTTTCCGTCCCGTCTAATTTCAGTTTCACATTTTAGATTTCAGAACGAACAAAGATGACAGTATACCAATGTCCCTGTTATCAATCAAAAGTTACTTAGACGTCGACTACATAATGCACTTACTCGATACCAAAAAAAAAACATAATAGCTTTTGAGACACGTCTAGGTATTGCAACTAAAAGGAAAATGATGGTCTTCGCCCCATATTAGCATTTACCTTTCGATTATGAAAATGGGTTAGAGCCCATTGGCTTTGTCATTTTACACTCAAATCCAATGGTGATCGAATACTTGGGGTCACCATAAAAGGGTCAATATCATGTTTCATGTGAGATTGGAAATTTTGAATTTGACCTGCTCGGAATCGCAAGCACCGTGCTCAGTCATTGTGGCTTTTGTTTGTGCCCAAAAAAATAAATTTTATTGATCAGGTGAAATGAGCATCGTGCGTGCAAACTGACTTATGATACAACCAAAAAAAGAAAATTTGGCTATTTATCCAAGATGAAAAAAGAATTTAGGATCTTAAGAATTTATATTCTAGGGGAGATTGCTATTT
Source organism: Escallonia rubra (assembly GCA_033065855.1). NCBI lineage: Eukaryota > Viridiplantae > Streptophyta > Magnoliopsida > Escalloniales > Escalloniaceae > Escallonia > Escallonia rubra. The sequence continues at coordinate 55,685 of JAVXUO010003180.1, read as the reverse complement.
ACCAAATCTCGTGTATGAAATTACTGCTGCTTACCATTTTGAGAGCACCTTGACATCCAATGCAATGTTATCAAGTCAATTTTTGTCATATATTTTCTTGTTGGTGTTGAGAAGAGGTAAATCCCAAGCACAGTCGCTATCATTTTCTTCAATAATAATAGTATCTTAGGTCCCGTTTGACGACCATTTTTTTTGCTCTTTTTTGGCCCAGTTTTAAAATTTTTTAAAAGCCCAAAAAAATGGGGTATTTGATTGTACTTCAGTTTTTATAGAGGTCCAAGACTTTAAAAAGAGGGCCCATTTTCAAAAAGAGCATAATGTTTTGGAAACCCATCTTCACGCGGGGCTGCGGCCGAATTAATGAGGTCTGGACTTCGAACCTCACTAACAACACTAGAATTCATTTTTCTGCTATAGTATAAAAGCCACCTAATATTAGGGTTTCTCTTCTCTTCTCCCGAAGCTCGATCGGCCGCATCTGCATCTCACTCACCGACTCCACAGCCCACCGCCTCCATCGCAAAACACCGGCCACCGCCTCCGTCTTCTTTCTCCGACGCAGCCACGAATTGCAAAGGTATGGTGGTTCCCCTTTTCCTCTTGTACTGTAATCATATCTTGAGATAAGAGAAATCTTATAATTGACTCGCCATTTTGCTTTCTTTGTTCTATTAGGAGATGGCGAGCAAAGTTGTGCAAGTTTAAGGTGTATTGCTGGTGAAGTGCTTTGAATTGGTCGACTTTTCCTTGAACTGGGTCGATGGATAACTCTCTTCAGATCTTGTATTGTTGTAATGGACATAGCCTTTATTCAGTCTAGTCAGATAAATGGAAATGAAAGCAATTTCTTCTCGTGATGGATCTTCTGATTTTGATTACCAATTTCTTCTCGTGATGGATCTTCTGATTTTGAAAGCAATTTTTGGAGATGGCGAGCAAAGTGATGGATAACTTGAAAACATAAACTTTGTGAAACGTCCACCAGTTTTTTAAACTGATGGAAAAAAAACCAAAACTCTTTCCAGTTTTTTTTTTAAAAAAAACTGAAACTCAGAGTGTTGCCAAACAGAGCCTTAAATATTTTCTTACCTCTTTTCTGCTGATGTTACCTCCCTTAACCTCTCTCTCCGCCTTCCACCCCCCGAAGCAACGGTCCTAAATGATTTAGACCAATATTTTGAGATCAGTATTTAATTTGATGTAGAGTTGTTTTTTATTTTTAAAGGAAAAAAATCCCATTAAAGCAATATATACACAACCATGAAAAGAAATTTGATGTGACATCGACATCCGTAGAAATGCATCCAACTCTAAGACAATTTCAACACATAGTTTTGTAAATGTTGCGCAAGTAGAGTTGGAGCTGAGAAACAATATGGGCCTAACCCCTCATTTTCAACCTCGTTTGACTTGGGGAAAAAAAAAAGAAATTTTATTAATTATTTTGGTTTATACGCTTTCTCCATATCCTTCACATGGTCAAGAAATGTCAGTTGAAATGCCATGTGAATGGGAAATAAATTAAGAATTCTTGATTGCTTAGACTGTCCACAATTGACATTAAATCTTTTTTTTTTTTTAACAATGTTATCTAACCATAAATCAATGATAAAGATCCTTGCTTACAAAGAAATCATTTAAAAGTAACTAAAGTCGTAAGAACATTATATATGCCTGCCGCTGCCTCAGAGAAACTGCAGCCAAATCTTAGACTTAATAGGAAGGTAGTAGAATGCACAGTTTGGTGTTATTGCACTTTGCACACTCACGTTTTTGGCCGTCGGTGGTCGGTGGGCCATCCACCTAGAGTTGACCACAACCAAAAGGTGGTACGGTACAACTGGTGACTTTACGAAGGAAAAATATTGTCTTCGGAATGGTCGCTATATATATGTTTAGTAACTAAAAAAATTTGCTAAAGATATTCACGAATAATCTTTATCGATCATTAGTTGTTGAAAAGTTTACATGCTATTCCTACCCGAGGATTGCATAGATAATGGACCGCTAAAAATAGGCTCCTTAAAGTTGAAATTTTTTCTGCTGCTAATCGAGTTGTAAGAGGATACCTACAATCCCGTATCTAGCTAAATGTTTTTAATGATTTTTCTGTTAATATTTTTAGCAGTAATTTTTTTTAAATTACTAAAATAGTGTTACTAAAAACATTTCATAATTAATTGGGCAAATTACACTTATATCCTTGAGGTTAGGGTGTAATTACAGTCAAGGACACTGAGTTTCAAAATGTAACATTCGTGACCAAAAAATCTTAATTTTGTAACACTTGTGTCCATCCGTTAGGATTCCGTCCAAAAAGTGTATTTTTTTTATGATGTCATCGTTATGTATTTTCAAAATGGCAATACTGCCCTTTATTGCATTAGAGTTTCAAAACCCTAATTTAAAAATTAGGGTTCCAAAATCCTAGAATCTGAAATTCACTGTGAATTTCATTCTATCACTATTGTCCAAGTATCAATTCAATTTCATCACTATTATCCAAGTATCAATTTAATTCCATTACTATTGTCCAAGTATCAATTCAATTTCGTCACCAAAGACCACTCAATAAATTAATGGAATTGCACCTGTCCTTGGACCACCACCCCGCCGCCGCCGCCACTACCGTGCCCACCAACCTGTCGTCGCCCCTACAAACCTGCCGTCGCTGCCCCTACCCCCTCGTCCATACCCCATCGATCACCATCCCCCTGCCCCCATCATCCCCGCCCCGTCGCCGTCCCTAGTCGCCTCCACCCATCCCGTCGTCAACCCATTTCGCACCTCCCCCTGCCACCGCAGCCCCCATCGTGGCCCAACCAATCAGATCCACCCGTCGCCGACCAGATCGAGCTAACCCGCGGCTGACCATACACCTGCAAACACGCACGCCGGAAAAAAATGGTTTTAGATCCGGAGCATTTTGCAGCTGGGTTATGGTTGGACCAGCTTTGATTTGTTTATAGTGGTGGTGTGGGTGGGTCGATCGGCGGTGGGGCGAGGGAAGGGGCTGCCTGCTGGCGTAGGGGGCTGCCGGCGTGGGAAAGAGAAGTGTAGAGAGAGAATTTAAGGGAGAATTTAAGATAATGACAATTGAAATAAATAGATTTGTAACTTGAGGGTAATAAAGTCATTTTGTTAAAACCGTTAGGATTTTTAGGGTTCTGTTTGGTCAATGGATACAAGTGTAATTTGTCCAAATTATTGTCTTTGTCTGTAATTATACTCTAACCTCAAGAATATAAGTGTAATTTGCCCTAATTAATTATCCCTGTACGAAGACATTTGTATATTCCAACAACGTAGATAGTAGTCAAAGATTTTCCTCGAAGTTAGTTCTATCTGCAATATATATGGATTTCCTTTCCGCCTTCCTCGCACCTTTTTTGAAGTTGTAAGCAAAGTCATTGTCCACTACTCTGGTTCATCTGTACACAGATACATTCGCCAGTATCTCTATTATATTCCTCAATATGTACACACTTCTCATTGCTCTCTCTCTTGGAACAGAAAATTTTCATGTCGAATCCTGTAAGTCCTCCATACTTGTATCTCATCATTCTTTCGGCAGTGTATGATGAAGTGGGTATCAACTGATCAGCACAATTAGTCCTTTGATTGGAACCCAGATGCATGTTTAACTTTCGGTACCATTTGCGGGAAATATTCATCTTGTTTATGCGCCAAAAGCTAACATGGCAAATCCATTTGTCTACGTGTTGTTATTCACTGTTAATGCTTGCCCATTTTAGGGGAATCCGTATTCCATTGTTGCCTGATTTGTATCACGGAAACGTTAGTGTCTTGAATGCATAAACTGTCTCTTGTAATGGTAGTATCAAGTACAAGCCTTGATGCTTAACTTCTATTATCTGGTTGTCCTCACCTGTGGGAACTGTTGTGCTGCATGAACTATCTAATTAAGCTTGCAATTCAGTCAATCAATCGTGTTTATCGTCGGTCTCCAGACGTGTTTTGATGAATTGGTTGCATGACTATGTTTCACATAGCTCTGCTAAGGTCTTCTAACCTGTGGATTTCTGCTAACCTGTGTCTTGTACGTCAGACGCATTTGACAGTGAAGCGGCAAAGAGCAGTGCTTTGCGGTCCAATTCCCTTAGCAATTTTGGTTTCTGCAGCCTTCTTTATTTCTAGTGCCTTCATAGTCGTAGACTATAAAAAGGTACATAATTTTCTTAGCTCCTGTTGTTACTGCATAGTTATGAGAATTTGCCTTAAGAGGATGGACTGTAATTTGAGCGTACTCTTCTTTTATTTTATGCTCAATATATATGAGTAAGACACGACTGAAAAGCCAAAACAGCCAAGGACACCCGGAGCCAAAATCTGAGCAGAAGCAATAGCAACATTATTATAGAACCACAGGAATCATCAATGTGGGTAAAATAAATCAGATACATCAGCGCATCAAGGATTTCACTAAATTGACCAACAGTGGCAGAGCTAGAATCAATAAGTATGATGGTCATAGTTTACAATGAGTGTAAAATTTCAGAAAATTTAGGTGGTCAATGTCTCTATCAAATCCCTTTTTGGTGAAAGTCCATTTTCATCGAATATCATAACAAGTATACACTTATAAGGGGCATACCCCAGGCAAATAACCAACAGATATATTTACATGGCTATTGAAGTATAGAATCAGGGAATTGTCAGTGATTATAGAGCTCCCAGTTCTCAAAAAAATTGGAAAATTAACTATCCCCTAAAATCAAAGTGGTAAATTGACTATCTTGGACAAAGGCTACGTCCTCCCCTGCTGACCAATACCTTGGCACCTGAAATCCAGATTATTGTTGCTTCCATAGTCCTACATCAGTCAGAGGAGATCATATAATAGTATCGGAGGACTGTAAGCAAAGAATTGCAAGTACGTGTCCATATACACAAGGTTCAAAGAGGATAACATCAATAAATCCTGTACTACAAATTATATCTCCAAACTAACAAACTTTTCTTGTAGATATACGAAGGCAGTAAACTAATCTTCATAGTACATTTAAATATGATAAACCTAACTTGGTTCATGATTGAATGCTGAATCTGTATATAAACATTGTAACATCCTCTCAATCCCACATTTCCCGCAGTTTAATAAATTGTTAAGAAATACTAACACGTGTGGGTACTTACGGGACTTCTAGGTTCAGAGATTTCCATTATGCCGAGCAATTGACACTGTGCGGGATACGAGATCTACGACGTGTAAGGTTTGTTGGAAGCGTTCAAGCTAACCCTAAAAATTCTCTGTTCTTTCTCCTTTTCCTCCTTTTTTCACGCTGTGTCTAAATTTTGGTACTAAAAATCTAGTGTTCAGATTCTGTTACTTACAATGTTCTGTAATTTAGGGTCAATGCAGGCCTGATGGAAGTGAGGCACTGCCTAAAGGCATTGTTTCCAGAACTTCTAACTTGGAAATGTATCCGTTATGGGGCCCCCCATATAACAGCGTATGCAAAATTCTTTCTCATCAAACTATTATATCTCTTGGCAAGTATACGTCATCACCTTTTACTCATCGACCTTGCAGTTTTTCTCATGAAAGTTGTATGCAATGCATGCATTTTGTTCTCCAGTCTTTTATCTGCTCTTTAGTTAGCAATGACATGTTTCTGTGCAGGAGTATCTACTGCATCAAAATTTACTGCTTGCATAACTAACTTTTCAAAGGCTACTTCGTTTATCTACAAGCGCATTTAAAAAGTCCCCCAAGGAAGGGTGAAGGGTAAATCCATGGGCAGTAGGAACTATTGATCCAGGCAATTCAAGCCGATATGCCACGAATTCTATGATTATGATAGAAGTTGTAAAACTACTTTCTCTTTCCAACGTGGCACAATAGTTCTATGTAGAAGTTCCACACCACAACCAACTTTAAAAAGATTACAAGCCGTCAGATACTCCTGTCTAGAGATATGATAATCTTTTCCAACTTACCTATGACATGCACGGTGCCGCGTTCTTTCTTTTTTACTGACATTTAGATTGATTTTATTCAAGTAAACGATCATACAAATAGATGCAAGCAATGTCTCTTTTATATAATTATTTTACTTTATCAGTTTTTCTGATTTGACTTTATCTGTTTTGTTTCTTAACTAGAATAAAAAATCACCAACAAACTTGCTGGCGATGGCAGTTGGAAAAAAGCAAAAGGGAAACGTGAATGAAATTGTGAAGAAGGTGAGAGGCCAATTTCTTACTAGTCACAGTTTTCGTTCAATCTCTTCATATCCTTGTATTTGATCCTTTATACAACCGAATATTGCAGTTTCCATCAACTGATTTTGTGGTTATGCTGTTTCATTATGATGGCGTTGTGGATGATTGGAGGGATTTAGAATGGAGTAGTCGTGCCATACATGTTTCTGCTGTCAATCAGACAAAGTGGTATACAGTAGTCCCTTTGTAGAGTTTCAAATGCATTTAGTTGGCCTATTAACCTGATATACTGTGTTGGACAACTTAGGTGGTTTGCCAAGAGATTCTTGCATCCAGATGTTATCTCAGAGTATGCTTACATTTTCCTTTGGGATGAGGACCTTGGAGTTGAGAACTTTCATGCTGGGAGGTAAATCATATGGTCATGTATTGATAAATAAATGAATGCCCACACGAATACATGCATAAATATCTATGGTACTGTGTCTATGTTCATATATTAAGTCATGAATTCATATGGTTATCAGCAGCTGCTTTGCGTCATGCTATCCAAACAGTGGCTTACGTCAAAAGCATTGCATGTCTGTACTCTTGATCATTAGAGTGGGCTTGCTAGATAGGTTTTGTTTCTAGAATTCAGCGTGAAGGGAAGAATACTATGCTGAGCCAGGAGAAATAAGCTCTTAATATTCATAGGGCGACTATTCAAGGAGTGGAGACAAGCTACTGACGCCTATGTAATGGCAGTCCATCTGATCTCTATGGCTGGGATTTCATAGTCCAAGCAAGTGATAATACGGAATAGGCTTTGCCTCTGAGTACCTTATCACTCTAAAGTTCTTGCTTTATGAGCCATACTTGATGGAATGCTAGGAATCTAGGAAAGGTGGATGTTAGTCACTTCATTTGTTATAAAAGGTGAGTGCGTCTGATCAAAGGTATGTTTTCACCTGACAATAAGGGAAGTGTGTGGATGACTATGAGGTGAAAGGTGTTTCCCCATTTGAAGCTCTACACAGAGACACCACAGTGCGGACTGGTTGACAGGCGAAATCCCAAAGGTAGGACACTTACACGCTGAGGTTGTGGGGATACACACTAAATTACCTATATCAAGAAGCATAGATGGCAAGATAACAATGTATCAATTTGTAAATCGGTAATGGATAGGTAATAACACATATGCACATTATAAACATGTGTCGAAGATACACATGTGAGTGAGAGCTTATGATTGGATAAACCCAGTGGCTGATCTGTTGGAAGGTTTTTACTTGGTTCAAGGTGAGAGCGAAGGCATGGAAAAAGTGGTGTAGAGAAGAAATTTGACAGGGCTGTTATCATGAAAAGATGGTAATTGCTCTTGTGAAATCCCTTGATATGCCGGTTTGAGACGATGTTGATTAACTTTTAGTTGCCAAACTTGAGAAACCATTTAAAATATATAAGTCCGTGGTTGGTCACCTGCATTTCACTTTCATGCAGATACTTATCTATCGTGAAAGAAGAAGGGCTTCACATATCACAGCCAGCACTTGATCCTCATAAATCAGAGGTGCACCATCAAATTACATCGCGAAAAGAGGGGGTGAAATTGCATAGGTAACTGTTCGATCAAAATATGATAGAATTTTTTGACTCTGACTCTCTGTTACAATAGACTGCATTTTTTATTTTTTTGGGTTAAGGTGACCATTGTTGTAGCATTTTGAGGCTTATCTGATTTTCTTTTAATTACTGCACTAACAGAAGGATTACCGGGTTAAGTCGTTCTGGAAAGAGATGTTTTGAAAATAGCACAGACCCTCCATGCACCGGGTAATGTATCTGATAAATATAGACAGTAGCGTAATGGGGCCTTCTTGTTTAAACTTATGCTTAGCTCCTCTATCTGAAAATGAAAACTTACAAGCATATTACAGATGGGTGGAAATGATGGCTCCTGTTTTCTCATGGGCATCATGGCGCTGCGCATGGTATATGATTCAGGTGTACATCTCTTGATAAAACTTATATAATCATTAAATATGGCATTGTCTTATTTACAAATTTATGGGTTTCTTCTGGTAAGGAGCTTCCTTCCTTTCGGTTAAGGCATAGATAGCTTTACAATAATTAGAGATGAAAGCCTGATTTGAAGGTTTATATGTCATCTGAACCATCATAAAAGTTGGATAAATGCTTCCATAAGGCCACCGAAATCCTCAGGCAATCTGTCCACCCAACACCAATGATATCAATGTCAGCTAACCCAAACCAACGTCCCATTACCATTCTTCAGTTCCTTGCAATACCATTTACATGTTTTCCATTGGTACCTCGATTGCTCTCATGTGCCACTTGCCTCTGTGGTGATCGGTTTTAGACCATATGCAATTGTACTTTTAGACCAACTATAATGACAATATTCATGTTTACAGGAAAAAAGTTGCACATGGTCTAAAATTGATCTCTGTGTGTCATTGTGGTCACTAATTTAAAAATGTCTAGCATGCCTTATGACTCAAGCATAATATTTGCTATGTTGGATAATAATATGGTTTCATTTGTAACTCTTCCAACAGAATGACTGGATTTATGCATGGGGCTTAGACATGCAACTTGGTTACTGTGCACAGGTGATTTTGCCACTTATGATCATGGCATCTATTTTCTCAACTCTCTTTAACTCTTGTAATTTGAATGTTTTATTGTCAGGGCAATCGAACCCAAAACATTGGGATCATTGACTCTGAGTATGTGGTTCACTCTGGTCTTCCTACACTCGGTGGTTCAGCAGAAAACAAGGTATTTCTAGAATCAGGATGGATTAATTTGATTTTGAGGAGTATAGATTTTCACTTGTTTGTGTCTATGCCAGCTTCAATTAATGCCTCACCTGTCATCATGGCACATAGCACTATCAAAATGTACGCATTACCTCAAGGCTCAGCATGAAAGAACGAGTGGTTAGCCAATTATGTTATGAAATTGTTCAAAACATCTGAATATTATTGCAACGGCCAGGCATAAGGTTCAAAAACAGAAGAACAAGCAACATCACAACAGCACGCGTACAAAAACCTTACGTCTAAGAATTTGTAAATTTGTAATGCAGAGATCAGAGATCAAAGTACACTACAAAATCCCAATATAGTTGAGTTAAATTATCTGAAAGAAGAGGGTAAAGCTAACATGGAAAATTCAGTTCATAGTTGATGCTTTGCTATCATGTTTGCTCATAAACTGACATCGGAATGAGCAAGAATAGAAGAGAACTGGTTCGTATACGCACTTGAAAAGAACAGGTTGCAGATCTCCATACAAGATGCTTCAGAAGCCTGGTCATGGGTATATGACTTCTAATCTTGTTAGGTTCGTAAGAGATTTAGAGAACACAAACTCTAGTCTATGGTTCACAAGATTAGGTTCATCAAATACGAATATTTTTTCATTAAGGTTTTATATAAATATGAATGAGAAAATTCACCAACAAACCAACTGTATCCAATTCCAGTGGCACCTTATTTAGCATTATTCATCAGAATTTTTCACTGTAGATTGCGAATTTGACCATCATAAGTTTCCAGGTACCATCGAATTCCAAAGAACCTAGTGCGAGAGATGCAGTAAGTCTGGATTTTCTTTCTTCTAGATGTTAAAATCCTCACTTTACGAATGATTTGCAGTCCTCCTCTATAGTCACTTCAAAAAGAGCACTGTGCACTGATAGTCTCATTTTTACGTTGGTTTTCTGCAGGTCCGGAAGCAGTCCTTGGTCGAATTAGAAAGGTTTAAGAGAAAATGGAGAAAAGCAGTAAGCGAAGATAAAAGTTGGATTGATCCATATGAGCAACCAGTGAAGCGAAATAGTTGATCCATACAAGCAACCAGTGAAGCAGAATATTGTAATACGAGTTCACCTGTACAGTGATAACATGATTTTTCAAAAATCTTGGACTTCAACAACTCATTAGATTCCGGTATGCAGGGAAAATAAGAAAGCTAGATTTACATTCTCCACTACTGTATGGTTTATTTGATTTCTTTGATCAGTCAATGCAAACTGGAGAAAAGATTTATGGGGTTCATAAAACAAGCCAAAAGCTTTGTGGTCAAGGGTTGGGGAGTGTAATAATAGACTAACTTGGACTACACCAACTCATTAGATTCCAGTATACATCCACTAATGTATGGTTTTATTGGTTTCTTTGAATAGTCAACAGCCGAACAAACCAAATAAATTTTCAGAAAAATGCAAATTGGAAAATAGATTCATGGGGTTCACAAAACCAGCCAAAAGCTTTGGGTTCAAGGGGAACACAAATCAATATCTTGGAGAGTAAGGTAATAGACCATATATCTTAAGTGTAACATCAAATTCAACGCCTTTTGCTAATGATCCCAGATATGACTTTTCCTAGTTCCTCGCCAAGATCCTCCTGTACATGATGCCCTGCCTGCGGAAGCAACAAAGACTTAGTTCTTTATCTACAGATTGCTTTTTCTACAGAATACTATGCAAACATCCTGCAGTTCTCTGGCAATACATTTTCTTGAGCCAAAGGTGGAGAGAGAGAAGACAAAAACAAACCTTAAATGCTTTAAGAAGATCCCACAGACAAATCTTCCTGGTGTTAGTTTACTATAGAAAGCAATTGATTCATTGGAGACTGCCGTAAAACTTCATGGAAGCTGCCTTACTTACAAAATGGTTTTCAGATAAAATTCCTTCCATCTCCAATCTTTTATGTACTGAGAAATCTTATATATAAAAGATCTCAAAAAAGTACTTACAATAATGACTAAAACCATTTTCGTATGGGGCCGAAACATGTGCTTAAAGGGAAGATTTCATTTGCTCTAATCTATTAATGTGTTTCCTTCCTAGCTTTTCCTCGACAACATTACAAAATTCTTATTACGGACACTGCATCAGTATATTCTTATTATCATTCTCTTTTTTTGTTGTTTTCCTTTTCTGCGTAAGAAGCCTAGTTTTTTTCCCCCGCAACTATTAGGCAATAAGTACGACACACTGTTTTATCAGGCAGAAAGACGAGAATTGTATGCAACTTCTCACGGACTCGGATTGATTTCTTACAAATTATGGCAATAGTCAGCTGAACTCAGAACACAGTAAAAGATCCATTTAAAACAAAAAGTGATGGTGATATTGTTGTCTCAAACTATATTTAAAAAAGAAAACATATCATGTAACAACCCTGCAGCAGTAACACTGCCATACCATGATCTAACGCAGAACTGATGGATGATAGATTGCTTATTGCTATTTACACTCCAAAAAGTATATGGAAGAGCTTCTCATTGAAATGGCAAGTACAGACTGCAGCCATACCACGATCTAAAACCGTGGTATTCCTGATTGATGGATGATAGACTGCGTTTTGCACTGTCTACTATTAAAATATGCAGGAGAGCTACTTAGTTGGATGAGAGGCATAAAATGAGTGGATGTGAGAAATTCTTGCAAACTCCCAACAACTGATCATTCGTGATTGTATCTATGAAATGTAAAAATTTTAGCACCAGAAATATTAGATACAAAGAGGAAAGGAGCTATTCATACTGTAGGAAGTTCAACCAGCCGATGCTTTGAGTCGTTGCAGAATTCTTCAACTCCATCATAGCTCAGCCAGCGGTCTCTTTGGCCCCAGCATATTGTAGTTCGAACTTTCCAACTGGCATCCATGAGTGTCATTCTCATTTCTTCGACATAGGTCTGCCAAGCAACGGAAATGGAGAAAATTGGCACAACATTCATCATTAGAGGCAAAGGTGCTATATGGGCAATTAATGTTTGGGGTATAGATTCGGTATGGCTTTGTGACTGAAAGAAGGATCGGCTTCGAGGCACGTTGTAAAACGCTCTCCTTAAGTTTATATTTGCCCCCACCAATAAAACGGTGTGCAGCGGGTTGCCGGCAAATACCCTCCAAGATACAACGAAGCGCTTTAGTGAATAGCGTTTGCACACACGATATTCACCCCACAGATATGTGTATGGAATTCTGAATAATGGGATTTACAAGTAAGAAATTCTGCAGAAATTTCTTGTCGTAAAAGATCTGCCGAAAAGAAAAATGAAGAGAGTAGAGGCTTATTGCTAGGTCCGAAAATCTGACCATTGTGCTCTATTTTATAAAGCACTAGTGGTTGCTAATCAAAAGTCACACCTTTTCATCATCACCGAAGCAATCTGGACCGTTGGATCAGAAACCGTTAAGATTAACGGTTCAGATCCGGTCCCAACAGTTGGGTCTGTCCAACTTGGAACCACTCAGCTGCCCAACAGGTGCAACTATCCGGACTGGTAACTAACCAGCTCGCAATAGGTGCAACTGTTCGGGTATAACCCGAGTGTAACCACCCAGCTTCCCCGGGTCGGATCCGACCCGGTTCCGTTGAACCGGCGGTCTAGTTTTCGTCACGAAAACTTAAAGGCGTCTAATCGCGTCTCGCGCAAAGTGCAAAGTGCGCCATCAAAGCGCCACATTGCGCCTCACAGCCCACTGCCACGCTCGCGCGCGCGCGTGCGTGCGATTGTTCCTCGTATGGTGCTTCGCACCATACTCGGTGCACATGCACACACCTTAGCATACCACCTAAGTAATAAAGTAAGTGGAGTACTTTATTATATACCCACTTACCTTTTCAAATCCCTTCTATGTGGAATTCCTTCATTTTTACCTCTTCACATTCCTTTCATCATTTTGACAAGGAAAATGAACCAAACTTGACACTATATTTTGGAAAACACTAACAATTAACAGATAGAAAAAGTAGCACAAATTCTTGTATGGGTTTTCCAGGAGATGCTGCTTGTGCTTAATCATGCGAACAAGTAGCTATACTACTTTATCAACAAAAGATAAGAAATCAACAAGAATAAAGAAAGATAACGAAGAAAAAATAACAAGAGGTGTATAATCCACTTAGGGATGAAGAACTACCACAAGTTCAACATCCCATAAAATGCATATTCCTTGACCTTGCCCGTAAAAACTTAATACTATTGGCTAACGAGGTTTAACATTTATCAACTTTGTACTCAGAACTTACATTTATCAACCTTTGTACTCCTCAGAAGTAGCATTTAAACTTTCACAAAAAACAGAAGTAGATAAAGGGGAATATATTAACGAGCACAACTGGCAAATATAACATGATCAATACTATGAATAGAAGAATGGCAAATTTCCCGGGTTTTCACCATTGACAAAATGTCCAGCACTTATGTTGCAGTAGTGCAGGCGTTAGTTGGAAGAAGTCCTGCCAACAAAATGATTATATACCTTCACCTTGCACCAATTGAGTTTCCTAGTTGTTATCAAAATAATACACGACTCCCATTCTTTATAATAATATCTCGAAACATAATCAAGAAGTTAGGTGTTCTTTTCTCAGATAACACAGCAAGGAAACTTCTTAAGTGCATTTGATATGTCTCAGAAGCATTCAAGCTGGCTTCTACACATATCCGACACAGATAAAACTCTTATGACAGAAGTGCCCATGCTACTAAATGCGCAATTATGTCAACAAGAAGAAGAGAGTAAAATTGCGCGTAAAAGGGTCAATTATGTAACTAGCGGAGAAGGAGGATGGTAAGAACCAAGGTCACCTTAAGATCCTTCTTCATCTCTCTACTTATTGCATTCAGTGCAAACCCCGAGGAACCAGATGTTAAGTAGGGTCTTCTATAAACCATTGCATCATCTTCCTTCATTTTGTAAGGGCCAGAGCTGGTCAAGGCTTTATCACTGGCCCTCAGTGGATCCTGGTTGGAAGAAGGCAAGCACAAAAATGTATAAGCATACAGTTACTGGAAAAAACGAAGTGAAAAAATAATACTGTGAAGACAAATGCGACCTCAATAATTAAAACTGTAAGCTGTATAACAAATACCTGTGAAAAAATTTCACCCAACAAAAAGTTACTGAATATGGACAAGGTTGATGGCAGGTTGGCATGTTTCGCTGTCAGCTGTCATGTATAACCAAATCAAACACCGTTAAATTAGTTGACATACACATCATTGTCCATAATGTGTACTTGCGTAGGTATGCACACCATTATATGTTTCAGATACTTAGAAACGCACCCATGTAGGTATAAGTACATATGATCCACGACACTTGATGCATAATTTAAGCAGAAACGGGCCTGGTTTTGGCCTCAATCTTTTGATACAAAAAGTTACCCTTTTCTATAGTTGATTTACAAATATATTTCGTGAATAATAATGAAGATTAAATGCTTCCTTTTCTATTCAGTGTGAAAGCCTTCCATCATATTTTCTACCTACAAAACTGCTTTTGTCACTCGAGTCAATAGTTAAGGTAAACTTGAAGGCAAAGAGATGTCCAATCAAAGATGTCTATTAATCAGCATTACCATCAGCATTTGTATCTGTTCAACCATGCCAAACTTGATAAAAAAAACTTTAATTGAAATATGCAAATACAGTCACGAACTCAGGATAATAAAACGCGTGATGATCAATGGAAAAATCTCAAGTAATACATACAGGAGGGTTGAGAAGTATGAGATCATTTAGCTTTTCCTGATGACTGCTAGCATATTTAACAACAACTGGTGCAAAATAGCCCTGAAATTACAGAATTCGATGAGATAACCCTTTAATTTAAGGACCACATTAAAGATCATGTATCTGAGTCCAAAAATACCTGAACGACGAGTGAAACCTTGTCAATGGCAAGTTCATTAATAAGAGATTCCAAAGATGACACGTATTCTGCAAGTCATGAAGAGGATTTTATGAAGGAATTGTCTAATCTTTTCATCCTACTACGTACAAATAGAGCGTTTGTTTTGGGAAGGAAGGAGTTACCGCCCAAAGTGTAGTCAAAACCATATTTAGGCTGGGGCTTATCCGAGAATCCAAAGCCTGTAATAAAGGGAAAAAAATGGCAGCAGCTGAGCATGACCAAACACTACACAAAAAGTAACAGAGAAATAAAAGATCGTAAATGCTATGACGATAACAAGAACAATGGTTTACAGAAAGGAAGTACTAGTTTTGCGTCTGTGCGTGTTGTGGTGGTGGGGTGGGGGGGAGGAACACTATAATCTACACTAGACCTAGACAAGATGTTGCCTTGAACGAGAAACACTTCATACACATAAGCTTGTCAAGATTTTGTCTCTATAGGTCAAAGAGGGTTTTAACATAGGCCATTACCTTAAATGCTTCACAAAAACTTCACCTGGACTGACATACACCTGCAGATTTTGGTGATGCAGGCCTTTCCCAGAGTATCTTGTCAGTTAATCTTGGTTGCTTTCCTCTTGTATCTCGACCTTAGTATGAAAGGTTCAAGAGGGAATCTATAGATTGGGGGATTCTAGAAACCTAGGATTGCAGACTCAAGAAAGTTATTGTATCTTTGTCATCAAAGTGAAAATTGATGCTCGCTTTATCCTGGGATTTAGGCCTTAGTGCGGAACCCTGTAAAGTGCAAACTCCGTTTTTGTGCTTACATCAGCCTACGATGATTGTTCTGTCCTCTAATTTTGTGAGACATAGAGTTTCAAATGTCTGGCAATCTAATACCCGCATCAATTAGTTGTTCGAACAAAAGAATGAATATACAAATCCAATGTGTTCCACCACAAATTATCACAATTTCTTCTCAGACTGATCGTCTGTTGTATAGTTAGACTTCAGAATGGAAGATGGGCTCTGAAGCAACGGTAGGATCCTACCTAACCAATCAAAAGCAACGGCATGATAGTTCTTGGACAGTATAGGAATAGCCTTGCGATAGGAGTAAGCCTGCAACAGCAAAAAATGACTACATTAGGAATTCAAAACAAATTCATTCTAAGTACCCAGTTCAAATAACAATTTCCTAACACCTGAACAATTGTTTTCAAAGGTGATATTCACATAAACAGTAACAAAACCATTGAGAAGCATTGCGACAATATAAATGTTCCCATTGAATAACATCTGGCTTTTGGGAGAAGGTTTTGTCTCAGTAGGTTCATGCAGAAACAATAAAAGTGGCAGTTTTTCACTGGTGACGCATAACAACAAGTGCATAAGACAATTTCATCACTTTATAACTGCTATTTCCTTATAAATAGGAAAAATAATATAAGTAAAAGGTAAAGTATTTCTGAAAAACTCCTCCATGTTTCCTTCCTAAATCCAACTTGTCAATTTCATTATTTGGTAGTTGGACTGGGACACAGGTTGACAGAAAAGATCACAACGTACTATAAAAACAATGTTCCTAAAGAATGCCCTTCAAAGATAAAAAAAAAGATCTAAGTTCCTTCAATGAAGTTATCACAACGTACTATAAAAATTAAAAACAATGTTCTTAAAGAATGCCCTTCAAAGATAAAAAAAGATCTAAGTTCCTTCAATGTTTTTCACTGATGAAGTAAGAATCACCTGTGAAGGGAAGCCATGAATCAATATGATCGGAGGATTATCAGCACTTCCACTTTCAATGTAGAACCATCTAGTGCACAAAATCATATATATAGAGAGCATTTTTCAATCGGTAAAACCTGCAAATGTTCCATCCTCAATTTCTGTCTGACAAAGAGACCGAAACCCAGTATATGACTTAAGCAGGTCATTTTTATCTAACCACCTGTAGTCTTAATAGAGTACTTCTCGACTACCTGAAAACATCAGTTGAGGCTTGAGAACTACCACCCATGGTAAGACCGAAAATTGGGTCCTTCGCCTTCCCGCCAGTGCCAAAAACAGGATGAGCTTTCAGCTGAAAATGATAAAATCAACAAATAAAACAGTCAATTATTCACAAACTTGTTGCTAGAGGACAACTTCGAAAGCCATGATCTTCAGGAGCTCACAGGTGCTCAAATGCTGAGATCAATAAGCATGCTTAAAGATATAAGATAGAGCTCAAACACTCAATGTAACTACACGAACTATTTATATGCAAGGACTAAGGCAATAAATTCCCGCAAGCAGACAATATAGTTTTTGCATAAACACTCAGTTCACCTACCATCTAGGATTGCTGGATTGGTAAGCAATTTTCTCTACCAAACAACTAGTACCAGTTATCTGGCACATAGTTAACACAAGAAGTTGCACACAAAAAAAAATGGGGGTGTTCACATAGAATTTTTCAATTTTGGGACATGACACGTAGATTCTACCAATCCATTATTTTTCAGATTTGACCTTAGTGTCCTAATCAGACATTTTCCAAAATTCAAAGAACTTGGGTATCCAAAGTTTCTTTTACCCTGTTAGAGAGAATTTTGAACTTTAAAGCATGCTACACGATGATAGGTAACTGGAAGAAATGAACTTTGTAGTGGTTGATAAGGAGCAAATGTTTCTTACGATCTTTCCTTTCTTGAACCATTCATCAGCTGGATTTTCCCCATCAGAATACTTCCCTATACCACAAAAAGAGAATAAAAGAAAGTCAAGAAAAGCCGCAAAATACAATTACAGCCATAACAGAATGTGAACTTTCGAAGTGAAAGTAAGAAACCAAACCTCCACTGAACGAAAACCCGTCTCCAACCGAAACAGGAGCATCCAACAGATAGTCCTGCAATCCATCAAACCAAGTAATTTACTCTGTAAGACCCACAACAAGAAACAAGAGATACATACACCACAAAAAGTAAGAAAGCATACATCACCCCCTTCATCACTCGATCGGCAACTGAACCCACAAGATCTCTTTCTGCGAAGGATTTGAACCGCTGATTTAAAGGACGCACTTGCTACCCACGATGGGGTTGCAGCCAGACGATAATTGTGGGACTGAAGCGAAGAAGGAGAAGAGGAATGAGACATATGAATGGCCATTTTTTAACAAAGGTTGGCGCGAGCGAGAGGTGTTTTTCAAATGGGATGAAACAAAAAGCCGTTATTTTGGGTTCTCATGATTGAAACAGAGGATCTTTCTTAACATTGGGATAGGGTATCTCTGGTTGCAATTATTCGACTAACGGAGTACACATATTCATGCCATTGCCGCCATCTTACCAACCACTCAAAACGAAATCAAGTTTGAGGAAACTAGAAGCACCGGTAACCAGAAATATTTGAACGGCTTGTTCAAATACGAATGAATTTAAGGACTTGAAATGACTTAGTTTAAGATGTTTGCTATAGGTGAATGATACGATGAGATTGCGAAAGTAAGTTTTTGTAGAGTCTTGTGCAAGTAAAATCGACACGCAAATTAGGATATTCGTTAATTTCAACTCTTCTGTTTCAAATATACAACTAGTTCAGTCAAAACACATATATAATTTGTTCAATAAACTATCAAGATCGACCCATTAAAATTCAACATGTCTAGTTTGTTTTGTGAATTTTTGGTGAAGCAATGTGATCATTTACTTATTTCGACGAGAATAAGAGTTTGGACATTATGCGAGTTATTGGGCATAAAATTGGGGGTGAAAGCATAAATCTCGAGGATGGGCGTGTCTTTCAAATTTATGAATCGCGGGAGTAGTCATTCTTGTGATGAAAAAAGGAGATAAAAAAGAAAAGATGTTGACTACTACCCGGTTTGTAAAAAAATAACTGCAACCCTCTATATAGCGTCGTTAAATTTTTTTAATAACTTTTATTTAGTGAAACTAAAAAATACTTTTAAAAATTATCACTGAAAGTGTTGCAGAAAAGTCACTAAAAATATTTAGCAACTATTAATTGTCGCAACAGAGAAGTAACAAAAAATTATTCAGAAAAAAATGGGCCTCCCGGCCATTTGTCCTCCAGAATGGCTTACCAAATTCTCCATATAGACGCAGCTTCCATACCTCATGGAAGTAATACTTATATTTCTTGCATCCATGAATGTACTGAGCTGATCCAGACTCTGGAGCAAGCCCTTTGTACAACTTTCTTCTTCCATTTTTTTTTTTTCTTTCTTGAGAAGGGAATCTGGAAAATGTGGTTTCCTTCCAACCAACCAAGCATTACTGCTACTCCAAATGCCAACATCTCATGAACAAAAAATTTGTTGCAAACCACTCAATCAACAATGATCAGCATGTGTATATAAAAAGTATCATACACCACAATCATCCTTAAATTGACCACTGCTCTAATTACAACTTTCATGTCACATTACAACTCTTGATCAAGCCAAGAGAGAGAGAGAAGCCAAAACATATATTTACTTGACATAGTAAGGGAGGTTGAGGACATAGAGGAGGAAATAGGCCCAGGTCACACCAGAGATCCCACCAAAGAAGAACCCACCAGTGAACTTGGCCCATCCATCAGCAGTTTGCAGCTGATCAGGCACCTTCTTCCTTCCAGTCAAGGTCAGTGCTGGTGCAACTGATGGGTCACCTTCCTTGAATGATGCAATCCCATACATTGTCAGGCAAAGGCTCAGGATCACCACAAGCCCAGCTGCAGCCAGAGAACCCGCTGGGCCTGCAATTTCTGTGTTCCTTAGTGGGCCTGCCTTTACAAATGGGCCTACAAGGAGGTACCCGTGGGCGAGGCCAACTTCAACGCCTCGGAGCACTGGGCTGACGGCCGTGCGGTAGGCGGGCAGGTTGGAGAGGTACCATGCGATCAATGGGCTTGATGTCACTGGAGTCTCGAGGCTTCCGATGAACGGGTCGCCGTTGATTGGCTGGACCACTTGGTAAGTGGGCTGTACAATGATAAATAGTGGTAAATCTTTTCAGGTTTACTATTTAAGAAATTAACAAACAAATAGTATTTGAGGAACATAATTAGCTTGTTCTTATTTTGTTTATTTTATATAAAGAGGCATCACTAGGGTAAATCTTTGATGAAAGACGACATAAGAAAGGATGGTGTCGCATGCCTCCAAACACTTTTATCCTCAACATACAATGCATTTCGCTCAGACGAAAGCGCACATTAATTTCCATTGCTTATTTAGTTGGTCGTGTTAAATGTTGTCATTTGTTTTAAAAGCTTGTACTATTAGGTTGTTATACTATTAGGCTGATATAGAGAATAAGCCCGACAATGTATATCAAGCTTCAAAACTCCCTTTCGTGAAAGCTCTCGATTTCCATGCAAGCCAGTGTGTGAGATTGCAGTGGAGTAGAGAGAAAAATAAAACAAGATGCACCACGATCAAGTAGCACGTACAGTAGGAGGACCAGATGTGAAAGCTATCGAACCCAAGACGTCACCTAATCAGA
This sequence comes from Escallonia rubra, assembly GCA_033065855.1. Taxonomy (NCBI): domain Eukaryota; kingdom Viridiplantae; phylum Streptophyta; class Magnoliopsida; order Escalloniales; family Escalloniaceae; genus Escallonia; species Escallonia rubra. Next base: position 35,321 of record JAVXUO010003180.1, on the reverse strand, counting down.
ACTGTGATACGATGTAAAATTATCATTTGCTTTAAAAGTTTAAGCAGTTAAAATATGAATACAAGTGTATATCATGTACCTTAACATTACATACATAATTTCTTCAATTTGATGTATTTCACTTCACGTATGTACGATACAAAATGATGTAAGAGTTGGACAGAGTTGATATCCTATTGGTTCAAGGAAATTGCTTTGAGTCCAATCAGGTTACGACATGGTAGCATGTCATTTTTATTACCATGGCAAATAGGGGAGACTTCAATTGTAATAACAAGAGAAGAACGCATACTTAATAAGCATGCTATGTGCAGGTGGAATCCTAAATAACCCTCTCCAAACAAATGCTGTATAAGGCATCAGATCAATTCAGTGGAACCCAAACTGCACATACATATATAAGAATTTTTGTTCTTTCTTGGCATGCATTAAGGTTAGTCTTGAGTTAACACTCATGATGATCTTCATATTCAAGAACATATAAAACAAGGCAAAAGAAACTAGTCCAAACAACTCAGGCTATGCATGCGAAAGATATACATAGGGATCCAACCCTCTTCAAACCTTGTCAGTCTTGACTGCTCTGATGGTGAAGCATGGCTTCCTCTGGGAAGGTGAGACTCTAAATGGAGCTCCAGAGATGCCCTTGGGAGTGACCAGTCCTCTTGTCAGGGATGAAGTGAAGCTGCTCTTGAGCTGGCTTGCCATTGTAGAAGTAGTCGCCATTCTCTTGTTAGAGATTCACCTCCCAGAACAAAGAGGACACCAGAAATATGTATAACTGGAGGGATAGGATGCAGTTCCTGACTTGGCAAACGAATATCTTTTGCTCACAGATGTGTGGCTCTGAAGGATGATGCCTCACAGTGCATGCACACTTCTCATTGGGCACCTGGTGTTTAGAATCTTATCCCTTATCCTCATTGGCATTGGACTCACAGAGGACATGCATATAGCTACGTAATTTTGGGCCGTTCCCATCAATTGGGCTTTGTACAAAGATTGGACACCTATTCCAAATTTCGACATTGGATCCAATCTTTTCTCTTTGGTCCATGGGAGGTAATTTGGACTTGGGTTCCACAATCTAGTAGCTCTCTCCTTCTTTCGCTCTAGATATCTTGCTCTCTATGTTACTTGAAATTATTCACTGTACTTGTTATTGGCTCATTTTTCACCTTTTGAATACTTCTGTGCGCTTCCTAAGAAAAGAATTTGAGGCATCTCAAGCTACTTTGGCTCGTTCTTCATCCAAGCCTAAGAGATGAACAAGTCCCCAACTCGATAACATTTATAGATTGATATTTAAGTTAATAGAATGGAAAGTCATTGCATTATTCAACATGTTGCGCTCGTTGCGTAAGGCACCCAAGTTGTCTTCGGGAACTGATGTCGCTACATTCATGCCGAGTCTGCCTTTTTGGCGACAACTATAGACATATTATGACAATATTTAGCTCAGATGTTCATGTATAACCCCCAGGGTAAACCAAAAAAACATATGCACATGCTGACACCATCAGTTTTGGGCTAAATTTCTTACTTGGGCCGCCTAACAAAATTGGGTAAAGTTTCTTAGCCCAATTGTATAATAATTCTACTGTAATGGATGGCTCTTCAACTTGTAACCTACCTGTGTCTTCTCTCTCTCTCTCTCTCTTAGGGACAAAGATACAGGAAAAACATGGCGATGAGGATTTTGAGGCTACCCATATTACGCTTTTATGGCGGTTGTAGTAGTTCAAGCAGTAGCACGTCTTTCTTATCCATGTCACCAAACACAATCCCACTTCCCTCTGGTACTTTCTGCTTCTTCAATCCTTTGCAGTTTCCCCGCAATGCCCTTTGCTTGTGTTTTGTATTTGAGGGAAAAAAGGAAGATGAATATGAATCAATGCATATGCGTAAAGGACCCTTGAAGCATTTTCTTGTTATTCTTTTTATGTACGATTCTTTTAGCAGCAGTACTGCTGGTAGTGAATTTGTCAAATTTTCTCGGTGATCCTTGGTTCTAATTCAGTAATGGGTTTCTACTGTTCGAAAAAACTGTGATATGTTTGCAGTTAATAATAATTAGTCTTACTATGATGCAGTGAGATGGGTGAAGTCGCGCATATATTGTCCCGTTAGAAGCTTTGCTTCTGTAAAATCAGCCAAGATGCAACCTCAGAAGAAGTACTCTCTCTCTCTCTCTCTCTCTCTCTCTCTCTCTCTCTCTCTCTCTCTCTCTCTCTCTCTCCCCCCTCTCTCTCTCTCTCTCTCTCTCCCTCCCTCCTTTTTGGTGATTGAGTTGTGAAAGAAAGAAACACTTAGAAGCACCAGTTGGTTATCTTTCCCACAATTAGAACCACCAGTTGGTTATGTTTTCGACAAATGAATTTTCCTTGCCTATAAGTAGAAACATTTCTTTGGTGTTGGCACTTGGCACTGATAGTAGATATCATGCCAGATTTAAATGTCCTGAGTACCTTTGTGATGATCTTGATGTCTCTGATGTTGGTGGCTGACCAGTTACTAGGATTTTGAAAATTTGCATGAAGTAGCCATGTTGATACACGAGGGTAGGAGGTAGGTGCAGGACACTTGCCGTCAACCTACTTACCCAATTGAATAACAGCAGAACAAAATTAAAAGCATTGAGTAATAGTCTATGCGAATGTCTCTTCTGTTGCATACTTGCTTTGAAATGAATGGAGTTCGCATTTCGAAGACTTTCTATTCTACACCAATCGAGCTAAGGAGATTAATGAAGAACTTTTACAGTACTGAATAGGTTTTCCTTTTGAGTGCAACTCAAGACTAGATGTATGTGATGCTCATACACAACCTCGCCAGATGACATTTGTACGTGTGTTCGTGTGACAGATCTGTTTTGATGTTTTCAGGAGAAAAAGACTGGATGAAGTTTGTCTTGAAAGATTTCAGCAATACAGCAGAACGTACATCCAATCATGGATACTACAAGGTATGTAATGTTTAACTAGATAACAGATTTTGGGTTCGGGTGAGTTATTTCCCTGTTGCTCATATAAAAATTGATTAAGTATTGATTTACTTTCACTACTGTGCGTCTTTAGCTTCAACTGTTCTTGGTACATCTTTGCGTGTCCGTGGAGGATGTCTGAATTGCTCGTTACTTTCAACACTTGCCATATTAAAGATTATGTTCACTTGGCCAATTTATCTCAGACGTTAAGCATTAGCAACATCTACATCTCTGTGCATGTATACTTGTGCGTATTTGTATTGTTTGGGCTTCTTTTCCACGCCTTGCACAATATTGTCTCTTTGTCCAAGGGAAAGCTCCTCCCACTTTTACACCTGAGCCAATTCTTGCACTCACCCTGCTCCATCTTGTTTGGTGGACTCATTCTGTATTTATTTTCCTCGATGTCACTAAAATCAGACACTGCATTGTAAGGGGTACAAAACTATCACTTAAGAGCTCACTAAATGCAAAATTAACTGTAGGTCGTGCACTTACTACTTTGGAATTACCACAGTGGAAATTTTAAATGTCTGTCAGTTTAGCTTCTACATTCTATATATTCTAATGATATTGGGGTTCTCTTGGTTAGGCAAAGTATTTGTTGATGGAAAAAGGGTCAATAAAGCTGGAACTCCTGTCTCTGATAAAGCTGTTGTGGAGATCATGGCTGAAATCCCAAAATATGTATGTAGGTGATTATCAAAACAAACTTTTCTTTTACTGAAAGAATTCTGATGCAGTTGGTGCAGTTTGCGTGACTTTCCTATAATGCGTGTTCCAGAGGAGGACATAAGTTAGAGGCTGCAATTGAACAACTAGGTATTGATGTTGTTGGAAAAGTAGCTCTTGATTCAGGACTGTCAACCGGAGGATTTACTGATTGCCTACTTCAGTATGGTGCTTCTGTTGTCTATGGAGTTGATGTAGGATATGGACAGGTAATAGGACTTCTAGAATGATATCTTGTGCTCATGAAATATATCCTGTCCTGTTAGGTGGCTTCTTAAGTTCTGAACTTGATGGAGTATTCATGCTCGTGAAATTTTACCTTGAAATAATCATAGGCTTTATAACCATTGGATGATAGATTGCATGAGAAGACTGCAAAAATTTGATTATATATTCTTGTAAAGTGGGAGTCGAGAATTGAGAGTACTTACCAGAAAGACAGAAGTAGACGGGACTCGAGAGAATGGAAACTACTTGTATCTCTATGTTGCTCATAAACTGTTTTCTTGCACTGGTAGAAGGAAAATATAGATATAGGAGTACTTTTCTCAAGTGAGATGTTTTTGCAATCTGGTTGTAAACAACATTAAGGTGTAAGGAATCAACAGCAGCTATCACATAAGTACAGACATAATATTAATTGTCTTCTCAGTTCAAAACTCGAAGAAAACACCCTGAAGGCAATGCCTTCCTTCCATTATCTTTGCTCATTGTGAACGTTCTGGTTGTTACTGTTTAAGCAACATATGCTGATTCTTCTTCAGGTGGCAGACAAAATTCGTCGAGATGAACGTGTATCTGTGATTGAACGGACAAACTTAAGATATCTTTCTGAACTTCCTCAAAATCAAAAGGTTGATTTGGTGACTTTGGATCTATCGTTCATTTCCATTCTCTTGGTGAGTTTCAATTGGTGGTTATATGTATGTGTTCTTGCTTTTAGAGGCTCTCAAGTGGTCATCTCGACCACTTCTGCACTAAGCGACTGCCATTTAGAAAAGCTGACCATTTTGTTTCCACTAAATAATGGATGCAATTCTTGCCTATTTTCACGTTTCTCACCATGCCTTTTTTTTTCTGAATGTAAGGTTGTTTTGAGATCTATTCAACTTTGACTTTCTTTTTTCTGCAGGTCATGCCTGCTGTGGTGAATTTGATGAAAAAAGAAGCTACATTAGTTACACTGATTAAACCTCAATTTGAGGCTCCCAGATCCCAAGTACTACATGCCATCCTTCCTCATTTTCTTCTTCAATTTTAATACATGGGATTGATATGCCCTGCATTTCCTCCTTTTGAATTCTCTTCTCCAGTCACAGTAATATATATATATATATATATATATATATATATGGGAGCTGATCCGTTGAGAGCGTGGGCAAAATAGGAGAAGTTACAAGCGCGATCTGACCGTCCATCCCGAAAGATGGACGTGCCAGATCACGCCTTTCGAAAGCTGTCAGTCGTCCGCCATACAGTATGGCGGACGGTTTTTTTTACCAAATTGCCCCTCCGCGCCTGTCCGCTAAACTGTATGGCGGAGGACATTAAAGTCCTGATGGGAGACAGCCAAAAGACGTCCGCGATACTGTATGGCGGACGTCCCCTAGGCTGACACCTGTCCTTAGGCTGACACCTTTTTGCCCCAACACTTAAAGTTTTTTTTTTCGGCCCTATGTACGTCCGCTATACTATATAGCGGACAGCTAAGAAGCACGGGTGCGGGTGCGGGGGCGGGTGCGGATACGACACGGGTGCGGATACGCGGATACGGCATTTTTGAAAATTTTAGGATACGGGTGCGGCGGGGATACGGCAAATATTATATATATTATATATATATTTATTTATTTTTTTACTATGTACACCTAGCATTTAAATTCCAAACAAATAGAATCATAATAAACTGCATAAAAAGACATCAAACTCATAACAAAAGTAGTAATAACCACCACCAAATACATAATAACCACCACCAAATACATCATTCAACGGTAGCTCAATACCATCAAATACATAATAACCACCACCAAATACATCATATTCATAACAAAAGTAGTAACATAGCATTAAAGTTCAAACTATCAAAATCCAAAAAAAAAAAACATGTGAGAAGAGAAACAATAAATACTTAAAACCACCAAACAATCCACATTCCTTCGAGACTCAGCAAGAAACCAAAAAAAAAAATTTGACGGGAAACGAAGACAGAAGGAAGTCAGAGACATACCTTCGAAGCAATGCTGCCGGAGGTGAGTAGGGTGGTCGCCGGAGGTCCCCCGATGGTTTTCGGTGGTCGCGGCTGTTCGGTGAGGTCGTGGGTGGTCGCGGCTGTTCGGTGAGGTTGTGGGTGGTCGCGGCTGTTCGATGGGTGTCGCGGGACGTCGCCGGTGTCGAGGGAGGTTGCCGACGTCGAGGGAGATCGCCGGTGTCGAGGGAAGTCGCGGCTGCTGCGATCTCTCTTTCTCTATCTATGAGTCGTGTGCCCTAATTTGGTTAGTTAAGTTATTTTATGTTTTCACCCCCCACAAAAATTAAGTTTTATGTTTCAACCCCCGAAATATCTTCTACAAATTATGTTTCAGCCCCCGAAGTGTCGGATACGCAGCCGAACCGCACCCGAGCCGCACCCGAATTTCGGAAAATAAAAAAAATAATGGAAAATTCTGGGTGCGCACCCGACACGCACCCGAGGCGCACCCGAGGCGCACCCGTGTCTGGTGCGCACCTGACCCCGATACTCCTCCCCTTTTGAAGTGTCCGTGCTTCAGAGGCGGACAGTCAAGCAGAAGGAAGCCTCCCCAACACTTAGTTTTTTTTCGGCCCTATGTACGTCCGCTATACTATATAGCGGACAGTCAAGCAGAAGGAAGCCGAAGCCAACACTTAAATTTTTTTTTTTCGGCCCTATTTACGTCCGCTATACTATAAGCCTTCGGCTTCCTTCTGCTTGACTGTCCGCTATATAGTTTCGCGGACGTACATAGGGCCGAAAAAAAACTAAGTGTTGGGGAGGCTTCCTTCTCCTTGACTGTCCGCCATATAGTATAGCGGACGTAAATAGGGCCGAAAAAAAAAACTTTAAGTGTTGGGGCAAAAAGGTGTCAGCCTAAGGACAGGTGTCAGCCTAGGGGACGTCCGCCATACAGTATCGCGGACGTCTTTTGGCTGTCTCCCATCAGGACTTTAATGTCCTCCGCCATACAGTTTAGCGGACAGGCGCGGAGGGGCAATTTGGTAAAAAAACCCGTCCGCCATACTGTATGGCAGACGACTGACAACTTTCGAAAAAGGCGCGATCTGGCACTTTCGGGATGGACGGTCAGATCGCGCTTGTAACTTCTCCTATTTTGCTCACGCTCTCAACGGATCAGCTCCCTATATATATATATATATATATATATATATATATAGGAGGCTGATCCAGTGCTAGCGCTAGCAACTTAACCCAAGTTGCTAGCGCGATCTGGCCGTCCACGGGCGAGAATGGACGGCCAGATTGCGCGCCACAACAGCAATTTTTTTCACCGTCCGCTACATTATGTAGCGGACGGTAAATTATCGTCCGCTACATAATGTAGCGGACGGCCAAACAGCGCTAGCAAGTTGCTAGCGCTATCAACGGATCAGCTCCCATATAATCAAATTAAGAAAGGGCTCATATTGGTGATCTCTTGAATCTTAATTTCGGATGGAACTCCATTATAGAGGACAGGGCCAACTTGCTTGTATGTCCATTGGTTGTGTACTCTCCTGTAACCTTATGCTGCGCTTAATTGCTTACAAGTAATCACATCTCAGTGGAAATCATGTTGCAATTGTGGAATCTCCTGAAATTGAAATTTCAATTCCAATACAGGTGGGAGGAGGTGGAATAGTGAGAGACACTGCAGTCCATCAAGAGGTATGTGTTCACTGTAATATTTTAATTTAAGTACTATGATTGGCACTTTGAAAGCATATCCTATTAAGATACTGAATTCCGAACATGCTATTAAAGCTTCTTGCTATATGGCTACATTAGTGGTGCATAAATTGTCCCAGAATCTATGCCAAAAACCAAAAACAATGGGTGCTGTAACCATCTGTTGACTTATTGCTAAAGCAAATTGTATGTTGGCAATAGCATTAGGCTGTAGTGAGATTGTAGTTTGTAATGAGATCTGTCATTAAATACGAGATTGGCCAATCAAATTTGAAGTTTATTTATTGCGCTGGCATTTTTTCTTTTGCCTCGCTTACATGAGTATTACCATGTTTAACTCTATTAGACGCTGCCTCTTGTCAGTTTTGATGTCTCTTATTTTCTTTCATTATTGTCAGCAGACATTTTATGATGGATGTTAATTTTTGACGGTATGGAAACGCTTCTGATATGCTGTTCTTCAAACACTATTATATAGGTGCTTGAGAAGATCATTAATGGTGTAGAAAGTTTTGGATTCAAATGCCAAGGTTCAATCGAGTCTCCTCTTAAGGGAGCTGAAGGAAATACAGAATTTCTGGCTTGCTTTACCCGAACAGCCGAGATAAATGCAGATTCGGCCCGCACCGTGGCAGAAACATCAATTGATTCTGGATCTGAAGCCCTTGCGTGAAATGAAGTGCAGAGTGCAAATGCAAAGTTTCGATCGAATCTGCTCTTAAGGGAGTTAAGCCAATATTGAATTTGTGGCTTGATTCTGCTGAACCAACCAAAAAAAGTAGATCTCGACTCTGAGGATCTGAACCCCTGCTCGACGATTGGCTGGATGCTTCATCTCGGTTGAAGAAAACCTGGGCGTTCTTTGGAATGAACTATTATGGGGGATTACTTTAGTAAGCTGAGTGTTTTGAGTATAGTGAAAAGTTAAGAGTTCATCATATTGAAAAGGTCTGCATGATGTCCTCATGTTTCGGTAAAATGATTGTACAAGTTTTCCTGCTGTTAGTTGTTTAGCTTAATGGAACTGGGCAGTATTCAAGTATCGATTTGTATCATACAAACCGGTGTAGATTAAACGCCGATGCATACGCAAAGGAGAAATGACAACAGTTAGTTTCTTCAGTGCTATGTTGCTCCAGGTCTTCTAATGACAGTCCTAGAAGTTTTCATGTATTCGTGGCACTGTAAGCAATTAGAGATTAAACAGGATTAAACCAAGAATCAATTGCCTCCTGCAGAAGAACTCTGGTTGGTTTCACTCTACAGCTTTGCACCAACAGTGCCGGATAATGGCCCTCCTAGTATCCTTAGCTTTCTATGACCTGTTGCACATTCGCAACAATAATCTTCCTCTACAGTTGCGAAGCAAAACTTAAGCTCCGTAGAGCGAAATCTAGATGGATGCAACGAAATCTGATATGGTTGACAATTATGCTACATTTTGACCCGAAAGAAAATTAGTGTCCAACCAACAAGATGAACTCAACTAGCTATGAAGGTTCATCAACAAGAAGAAAATCAACTAGCTATGAAGGTTCATCAACAAGAAGAAAATCAACTAGCTATGAAGGTTCATCAACTACAACCGAGTACAACTGTGCAGCATCTCCAAGGGAGTTTTAAGGCCAACCACCTGCCCAACAACTGAGAACCATGACACTAGGTATTGCTCAGCCACTACTCCATCTTTGGCCACCGAAGCATCACTAGCGAAAAGCAGCTTCATCCACTCACTGGTCCCACATGGATGTAACGTGTACCATGGCCTGTTCAAAAAGGGATGCTCCTACAGCAGATACAGTTTCAAAGTTGGAGTTACAATTCCCAAACCCAGAAAACAGATGCCGCATCGATGCAGGTGCACGTGCGGAGCAAATACAAAAGGGTGCAGATATGCAAATATGAAACTCTCCAAGAAAACTATGCTATAAGCGCGTGGGGGATACGTCGAATATTTTACTATAAAATATGAACTATATGCATCACTTTGATGAAATTCGGAATGAAATAGATGCCATTTGTAACATGATAATGAGTAAGAGAAACCAACACGATGACATAGTAATCTTATCGTCATTCATTCTGCCACAAATACAAGTGTATAAGAGACTATCCAGAAGTCAGTGACACCAAACCCAAAAGTGTTAAACAGCAAAACCATTGTTATGTGCTTTAAGCATTAGCAAATGAAGGTTACTCTGTCACTAATAAAAACTCATTTCCCCAACCTCATCATCTCCATTCCTCCACCATCTATAGAAAGTATAGCCTCCATCTCTGATGCACATCCAATCCTGATCTTCAAAAACTCAAGAAAAATAACGAAAGCTCTTTTTCACGCAGCAAAAGCGCACTGGGAATCCCCGTACGCGACAAGCACCCAATGCAGATATTCCAGCCAAAATGTAGTATCCAAGTTTCATAAACAGATAGCAATGAGTTCCTCATTTTCAATTAAATTCGACTCCATATTCCGGTAGCAAGAAAAAGGGGCAATGAGAAATCCTTAGGAAAACCGCACCAACAAAGCTAAAAACCTTAAAAGGCGCAAATTATTTTGTTAAGATTCTTTTGGTTGGTGCGCGAATGTATGTGGGATGTGGGGGAGTCGCCGAGGCCACTTTTTTGAACATCCAAGCATAAAGCAGATAAAAGCAAGAAAAGGCACAATTGCACAAAAAATCAACAATGTAGATGCTTATAAATCAAATTGTCAACCAAATGGGAGGAATATATGCAACAACAAATCAGACTCATATAATGGGACTAATATAAGAAAGTAGTGACCTCTGATTAAACAGCTAACTAGAATATCAAACTGCAGCACTGTTTAATAAGTTATACTCAGTATGGCTACGGACGCTATCCAATTTAAGGATGCTTCATCGTAGTAAAATATTAAGAACTACGCTTCATGTTTATGAAACAAAATGCACAGCACAATTTTTTAGCATCTTATGTCATGGCTAATGCAAGTCATTTCTTATAAATAGCCAAGCAGGCTAACAGATGGACTTCTAAGTCCTACCCAAACATAAATTATCGACTGATATCACATTAGGTCTGCAGTACTTGGCTCTGTGGTCTCATCTGCAACGAGTGGAGATAGATGATGAGTACGATGAAAAACATCTCATTTTTATTGCATATATAACAGCTGTTATTTCATCAAGACACCTGGGTGATACTGCATCACTTCTAGTATAATTGTTACAGCTTAATCTGGTAGTCAAATAAAGATTTTTTTTCCACAATCATCTGCCAAAAAAACCGCTACAAATAAATTGCACAAGGGAGTGAATACTGGGATAAACTGCCCGAGTATTATGACAACAGTCAATGTCTAAACTCTTCAAACTAGCAATAATTAACTGAGTATGGTACCACAAAAAAGACTTCACACAAATAATGAGAGGAAAAGCGGGATATTATTTACCTCCTCAGTTATAAAAGTCCATTTAGATTCCTTAAGCATCTTCATAGAACTGGCAGGGAGGTCCTCTTTTATGTCACTCAATGTCAAAGGTTGTCCATCTATGTAAATAACAATCATCAGCACAATGATTCTCTTTTGATTTTCCAAAAGTGCATAAACAGAAAAATCAGACCTGAAATTACTGATTATACCCTTATGAAACATCTAAGACTTTCTCCCAAACTGAGCTTGAGTTATATACCACTATAAACAACAGTAGTGATTTCCAGAAATAAAATTGGACTTGAGTTGGTACTTGGTTATTTGTGTAAGCAGAGCTATATACCAATAAAATCGGCGGTCCAATAATATCTGGATTCTGCTCATCTAGCAACAAAGACAACTCTACTTAAATCCAATGAATTAAGGCTTATAGGAGCATGTGATGTCACTTAACTCTACTCCTGACATATAAAGGGTTTTTGCTCTGAACATTACTCTTCACTTTCTTCTTCTGCAACGATTTTACGCAGATCCACAATTGTGTTCCGGGAGTTCTTTGTCCACTATTAAGAAGACTTGTGCGTATGTTCTTCTGTTTGAAAAGGGAAGTATGAAATAAAAAAATAAAAAAAAACAGGGAAACTAGAGGAGCAAACTGGAGATCACAAAGAATCCCACGACATTTCTGAAGTAACTTTAGCATGGAAACTAATGATCAAGGTACATTTAAGGCCGCAAGAGAAACTAGACAATCATTATCATATGAACCATCAGACAGAGATGAACATACCACTGCAGTATGCACGAAAGTATAGCACTGGAACCCTATACGAAGAGTTGTACACAATATGGAAGTCATAGAAATGCACTTCGTGGCCATAGCTTTGGACCTTGCAAAGATTCAACATAAACGAGATGAGGATTATAGTGTATTTACTGACAGTGCAGTATACCAGAGAGTATCTAAGCCATCTCTAACCTACTCAAGCACAAATCGGGGCCCAACATGGGAAATTTAAGCCCCAAAAGGCGTAAAACATTTGCATACCAGAAGAGCATTATCTGTACGCTCATCAACATCTGAGCAACTGGGCTCTTCTTCTCCAATTTGACAGCCTCCAATGTTATCCTCCTGTATACGACAAGAGTGTCATAAAACCCTTATTTTTCTATTGTTGGCTATGGTTTGTTGATAATATTAGCTTATCAAGGCCAGACCTCCTTATATCTTGGAAGAAACGCGTTCTCCAGTGACAAGTATCCATCTACCTGGGGGAGATAAGAAGTTTGAATGCTAAAAAAGCAAAACATATATCTCATACCCTCTCTTCAAAGTACAGCGAGAAGACAAAAAAAAGTCAAGCAGGGCATGTGTCATTACTCACATCACGAGCTGCAATCCAAGATCTCCGTGGACAGACAACCCATGACCACTGAGGGACAGCAGAGTTGAACTTTTTCCACTTCTGAGCAAAAGCAGAAGCAGATTCATGGAAATCACTCAAAGAGAGGGTTCCATTCCAAGATGAGATGTCAATGGTTGCCTGATCGGAAACCATCGAAGCCTGAAGAGATGACCCACAACGAAGTGCTTTAGAAAATTATCGTCTAAACTGGACAAAGATACGTGCAAACTCCTTCTTGCGCCTTGAATACGAGGATTTTAGCTGCATCTTATGATCATAATCAAGCAATCAAAAGGTAATGAAAAGATGCATTACTGAATGGATCGACGTACCAGTAAAATTACGATGACCGAGGATCGAAAACCGCTGAAATTCCCGCCAACTGGGTTTATATGTTTGCTTAACTATTCGAAGCGGTGTAGGGCCCCGGTGGTAAGACGGTGGCTAGGATTCCGACGTTGCGGCTGCGATGGGTGGCGATTGTGACCAGATTAATGGCTCCACTTGACTGCTGTTTGGATTTTGCTCACTGGCTAAATTTAATCTAAGATTTTAGGAGAGGACGCAATTACCCCCATAACATTGTCAATTCGTCAAGTATACCCTCATGGGTGCTGAAATTAACAATTTTCTCCATTTAAATGAAATGAGTTGTGACCTTCATCCTTATGGACCTACGGTTACATATTAACTTTAAACCTAACCCAACCATACAAAGGCATGAATAAGTAAGAGAAATAATATTTGAGCTTCATTTTTACTATTTGGGCTTTTATAAACATTGTTAAAGTGCTGATATAACGACATTTGAGAGGCATTTAGCAAAAGGCGACGATCACAATCCAAACTTGTCAACCTGCCCAAATTTGTCAATTTAAAAGTCATGCATACCCACTAAATTAAATAGTTGAGTCTAGATGGGTCAATAACCATACAACTCAATGATCCCACGAGTTAAAATGAGTTTTAAATGGATGCCCATTTAACCAAAAAATTAGTAACCTATAATTTTTCTCAGCCACCACACCTCATGACCACCCACCGTCACCATCGCTACCCTTTTGTCACTGTGACCACCGCAAGAACCCCTACCAACCCATGACCTAGCACCATCAGCACTCCTTCCGCTACGAGGAGGCAACAATGCAACGATGGTGGCAAACCGACAGCAACAGCCCGACAATGGTGGCAAGGCAACGGCGTGGCAATAGCAGTGGCATAATACTTGCTAAAAGAAAGGCTAAAGACTTTAGCGACAATAGTAGGGCTCAAATATTAATTCCCGTAAATAAATGACAGACAATCAACAATTGCGACAGTCTCTATCCAAGGACATACACATGCAATTGCAAAATCGAACACAAGAAACACATCCATGTAAACCCTCGTACATGCCAAAAAAACCACCGACAGAATTAAGGATCTGAACCGTCAAACAAATGCATGTTAACATTTCGCAATTCTTCCTTAAAACTTACATAGACAATAATCGAGATCTATCTAATGTTAATTATAAACACTAAGATACACAAATGGTTGAAAAGGTAAACAAGCCGCCAATTCTTCACTCTCCATAAACAAACAATAAGAATACTGTAATACTCCGATACGAAGAAGAAAATTTTCTAGCTTCCAGAGGAAGAAATGAGGCCCTTGATGCACCGGAGGTGCCAGTCCACGGAGTTGTAACTGGATATCAATTTTGAGGCTTTGACGGAGTTGGGGACGTTGGAGGTTTCATCTCTGGGTACTGCATCCATGAATGTCATTAGTATTTTGCTTAAAATTTTACAATTCATAACCTCAATAGCAGTAAAAGCACGAGTGTGTAGCTCAAAATCATCATTGTTCCTTTTAGAACCACGCCAATAGAAAAACAAACTCAAGAACCTAGGACAGTGTTGAACCAAAGCTTCTTAACGAGCAGCGTGTGTGGTGTGTGCATGTGTGTCTGAGAGAGAGAGAGAGAGGGAGGGGAGCAGTGGTAGATATATATAGAAGCCAAGGTGGTCAATTTGCCACCATGATTTCGGAGGGATGACATTTTTGCTTGTAACATGCCAACTAGTTTTGAAAAAGATAGAGCTATAAGGCGTATTGACCACCTTGTTTACCTTGGAAATTTTACAAAATGTATTGAAACCTCCTTGCCTTTTAATCCTAGATCTAGGGAGAGAGTTTTAATATGGTTTCACCTTTGCGAATGGAGATAATGGCCTCGAACCTAGCTTTGTTTGTGGGTTGGGGTCGCTGGAGTTAACATATCCATTTTCTGTCAGCTCACTTCCACCCAAAGCAATAGGCTGGCCATCGTTTTCACTTGGCAAATTAACTACTCCATTCATCTCACGCTGATCCAAGTTTTTGACCTTCTTCTTGGGGGAAATGTGCACAGATGGTGGGAGAAGGGTTTCCTGTATTGCCTGCAAAGAATTAAAACCTAATAATTAAATCCGCCATATATGAGTTTTAAAGTTGGCACACCCAGTAATTAAAGTTCAAGGATCAAATCAATTTAACTGAAAGAAGCTTATGGGTGCATACTGAGGATCATATGAAGTGAAATATATGCCATATCCAAATGCACTATCACGGTATCAACCTCCATCGCGACCAAGGAAATCCCATATTAATTAGAAGATCAAGTACTTATTGTAGCGTAACTTTTAACCAATGATACATCGACTCGACATAAGTGCTGGTGCATGTGTCTGCTCATCAGATTCACCTAATTTCCGTAGCGACACAAGAAGACAGCAAAAAGTTGCTTTCAATTTTGCTAGACGGTAACACAGGATGTGAGACCTTCCCCAGACCCCACAGTAGTGGGAGCCTCGTGCACTTCGCCACCCATCTATAAGGTGAAATGGCATGTCAAAATGGAAGTTTCAAAATGTACCAATTGAGCAACAAAAGGCAAATATAGTGTTATATACAGATAGGATTTCTTATTTTTACAAACACTTCGAGATTTTTTATCTTTGCAAAAAGAAATCTTTTGCAAATAGGAAATGTTTATGATACACAAATAAACGGAGCATGTATACTTAATTTTATCTGCCCAACTAACCAAGCCAATGATACATTATCAGAATGAGTTCAGATATGTAAATTTTGTTCATTTAATATCCAAATTGAGGGCGTGATTATACTGGAGTTCATTTTTTCTAAAGCTTTTCTGGACAAACAAAGAACACTCGTCACTCTTAGAATTGCTGCATCTATATTTTGATGCAGAAGACACTAGGAGATCCTTCGGGATGATTGGAACCCTGAACGACTGGACCCAGCATGTGGGAGTCCTGTAATGATTATCTGGGAGAACTGGGTTATTTGGTTGTCGTTTTGAACATAATTCAAGCGTTGGGGGTCAGGGTAGTAAAGAAATAGCAATTTTAGTCGACTTATTAAGAAAAGGGGTATCGTTATAAATATTGAATGCAGTCCCCAAGAATAGTAAAGTTCAGCATTATTTAAATCTGGCCACATGGAGCCACTTCTATTCCCCAAATCCCCCTTTCTCCATAGAAGGCACTCGGGCTCTACGTCATATTTGAATTATGTGTAAAAGTTAGATAGTGATTTAATATACTCCAGAAGTTTCCAAATGTGTCAAGACACAAGGTGCCACGTACCAATTTCAGCCTTTTATTAGTCCTTTTTATTCTATCGATGACTACAAATTATGACAAGTCGGATAATATACATGGGTTTGCACCAGCTGAGTATCCATATGAGTGTTTGCAGCAGCACAGATGGTCAGTGCATCACTCGCATATGATCTTTTACCAAAACAATATCTGAAAACAACCGACAACCTGAATACCACATATTTTATTGTTTGACTCGTCAAGTATAAACTAGTGTTCGGTGTTCACCAATATTTAGGTAGTACAATATAGAGCAACAAGGAAGCAATTTATCTTCATAGGCAGATTGAAAAAGAATAGAGGAATACCAGCCACCCACTCTTGCCTCTAACACCACCACGGATTGCATAAGCCTCTTTGAAACCATTCTTAAACAATAACTCAGCAACTTTCATGGAGTTACCATCAAAACTACCTTACACACAAAAGAAACGAATCAGCAAGAAAATAAGAGTTGCGCTTATACACAAAAAGAATATGAAAATCAGTAAAATGCAAAGTAACAATTACGTGACGGATAACATAGCAACCCCAGTATCCTATCCAAGTTTATAGAGGTCTTTATCCACTTTAAATGTTCAGGAATACGAAACATAAAGTATAAGAAAAAATAAAGTGAACACATTGCATTTAAGCGCATTCTTGGATTATGGTATCTGGAATTGTTCCATTGTGACATGGTGGTCAAGGATTTGAAAAGCGGAAACAGCCTCTCTACAAAAGATCCTCCCCAGCCACCCTTACATGTTTTGTACAATGATGAGTAACTCATGGCCTTTCCCATCTTAGACTTGCCCAGTCACAGGAATAGTTCAGCTTCATCTTCAGTTTTTTGTTATTTCTTGGGTCGGGGGTCATCACACTGTAAACAAATTGCTTGGCACTTTTACAAAATCACAACTGAATTTAGTCAAGAAAATCGTGTATGGTCTTAGTATATAGAACCAGCTTAATTTTTATCTGGTGTATTATACTCGCTAAAATATGATTGCAATATCTGCTAGGTTAATGCAATCAGCATCCAGTTGGTCATATAAATAACTAGTGTAGGCAACTAATAGCGATGAACGGTTTTGGTCTTCTCGTTGAACGACCATATCTTAAGAAGTTAACTTCAAACAACAAAGATACATTGGAAGACTTAAACGGGTCAATTTGGAACGGCAGTGCATTCGAAATGCAGGTCAAGAAAGATAATCCTGCATAAAGAATGTCAATACAAATCTCCTCTTACCCAACACTTATCTTGAAATTAACCAATCCCAAGTAGTTTCAGACAAAAGCATAGTTGAGTTCAATTATCTAAATCCAAGCACAACCTAGTCACAAGGCATAGCCTTGAGCAGTCGAAGCAAGAGGCATAGTTTAGATGATATGCAAAAACTTCAATATTAACAGTCGAGCCCACAAAAACAAGATGCATAAGGTACAAAATAGCAGAACTGAAAATTTCAAAACCCGAGCAAAATCCAATGTCAAAATATGCAAAAGTTCAATTTTCAACAGATTTTTGCATTGGCAAAAAGTTAAATGTAAGCTTAACCAGATTTTATGAAAACACAACTTCAACATAAGGCAAAATATGCCAACAGGCCAACATCTAAAACATTGAAGATAGGGCGAAGGGAATATACTGAGACAAATATTGCTAAAGCTAAACAAGTGATTGTTAAAGCCAAATAAACATTCAAAATCCAACCACAAGTTCCACCCTGATAGTGCTAGATAGTCCAAAGTGACCCTCGTTCTCGTTACTACGTAATCAACAATCCGAAACCGTGCCAACAAAGCACAATCTTCTTCATAATTAGAGGAAACTCCTCTTCCTTTCAGATTTGCCTCCACTTCATCTTCTTTAGTAAAAACTCTAGCCAACTTAAGGAAGCACAATAATGTCACAGTAACTTGATCACCTCAGTTTACCTGAATCAACCAAGAACCTTGTCAACCTGGACATGAGCCTAGGCACAAAAGGCATATGCTTGAAGGAACCCTAGCTATGTCATTCGAGGCACTTGGACTGGACCTCACCAAGCAAGGAGGTGCACACCTTTGATAACTTTTTAGAACCTTGAATCCATTCATTCCAAAATCCACTAGTTACAAAATGCCAATTGTTTTATATTAAATAAAGGCTTAATTGGACTACAAACCCTGTGTTTTCCAATGATTGCAGCTAAAACCCCAATGTTTACACTTTACGCATTAGCTCTCAAAACCCTAAGTTTTAAATTTCGTTGCAATTGATGGAAAAGTGACGGACAAAACCGTCAATTCAGATCAACCGTGCATCTTATTCTACATTTTCCTTCGTCAGCCACCATAGCCACCACTGCTACCAGAAAAACGACCATTTCTGCCACAATGAAACTTGACCTCTCCATCACCACCACTACCACTTTGAACAAAACACCTGAGTCTCACCCAACCACCACCTATTTCCCATAAACCGTATAAATTTTGCCAATGAAAACCCTAGATCCAAACCAGTACCGAAACACCAAGTTGATTCTTGGTTCTTTTGGTCGTGTTAACCGCTGCTAATGCGTAAACATTGGGGTTTTAGCTGCTGTCTAAGGGAAAACACAAGGTTTGCAGTGCAACTAAGCCTTCGATAAAATACCAATTGACAATCCACCCTATTGGCTCTGTCACTTCTGAGGAAAAGTGATTGGCAGAGGTAAAGCACAAAATGATAAAAACCATAAATTTTATCATAAAAACATGTCAAAAAACGGATAGAGGAAAAGGGAGTGCATTCTTCTTATCTGATTTCTGAAAACACTCCAAAAAACACATTACTTTAGCAAATTTGGTTAGTGAAACATTTGTTCCATGCTGATATAGAGAACAGACAGGCAAATTCATTACTCTGCCCCCATCAAAGTCACAAGGAGAACCATGCAGATAATGCTGTCAGAGTCTGATATTCCTAGGTTCAATAGAACCTTTCAAATGGGTCTAAGAGCATATGATCTCAGAAAGAAATAGCAGAAGTTCCAACGATTGCTCTACAGACATACAAGAGCATGCTACATGGTTCTTGTTATGAGTAAAATTTATACTGATGAAAATAATGCTCGTCACCGGTTCTCAGCAAAATGGACAAAACAGACTGACTGATCACATAAGCAGTAAAACACTGAAGTCTCAATGGCAATAACGGTACATCCATATCATGCTCATTCTTGAATAACATAGAGTAGACCATAGCTGGCCAAATACCATCATTACTTTGCTCCATATTTTGGTCAAATGCATCATAATCAAAGAACTTCTTTAAATCATATCAACATCCTCCAATAACTGACCAACTAAGAGAAAATGGAAGACAATTAGAACAATGATCTTAAATCTTCAATCCCTGGTTGAGAAGAATGGGCATAACAATATCCAGAAACACATCAATCAACTTGGGAATAGACTGACCAAAATTAAACTCCCCCCTCTGCACAAGTTAATAACCATCATATATGGTCGAATTACAACTCTATCTATTTCATTGGTTGTCCAAGTCTTAAAAAAGAATTGGCTTGTGCTAATGTGAATCCAAAACCTAGTTACGTTTGAGCAAAGACTGTCTTGTCCCTCCACGTAAGCATTTTGAGCACAGTATGCAAGCATCACCATTTAGCATTTACTACTCACTCCAGTAATCATTTTATGTCCACTCAATTAATAATAGAAAGGGCGCACAAATGTAAAAGCTGCTAAAAAACTTACTTGTCAATAATGCAAATTGAAGTGTTTGCTGGGTCCCTCAACATCTCAAGCACCTTTTTTACAAACCCTTTGTCATCTCCTTCAAGAAACTCAACCTGCACCACACTCTTGTTTAAAATCTTCAAATTGGGTGAACCAAGAAACCTCAGACTCTTGCCATCCCTAATATCTAAAAACTGAGAATTCGGATCATCTCGAAGCTTCCGGAAAGCATTAATGGCGGAGATAAACTTGACTTTTGCCAAGTAATCTTCGGTTAGTGGGATTACGACAAGCCAAATGAAAGTAACCCCAGCAACAAAAAATGGGTACCTATTGAAGAAGGCATCAATAGAGACCAAGATCGCTTCTAAGTTTATTCTGTTAGACACTTGGTCAGTGGGTACAAAAGATTCAGAAGCAATGCAAGAAAGTGGAAAAGAAAAGGTCAAGCCAAGAAAAGAGAGAGGAGAGTTTAGAAAGACTTGTAAAAGAGGGGGCTTGTCAAGAACTGGAGGATCGTGTTTGGAAAGATTGGAAAAGTGGATCGTTGGAGTTATGTTTAATTGGGGCAGGGGAGGGGTTTTCATGGGGAAAGAACAGTGGGGTTGATGAGAATTGGAGATGGAAATGTTGCGGTTTGAAAGGAGGGAACTGGGTTTGAAGGTGGGTTTGTGGGTTTTGGGGTGAGGTGGGGAAGACGAAAGGCCAATGGAAAGAGACTCCATAACCGAGAGAGGGTGAGAGAGAGTGTGAGAGATTTTGGTAAAGAAGAGACGATAAGATGTGGGCGGGATAAGTGGTGGTGTTATGCATCACTACGAGTAGATTCGATTATTATGTGTTAATTAAATTTTTTTTTTCTTTTTTTGGAACAAAAACGAGAGTTTTTAGCCTCCTTACTAAAGGTGTAATTAGTAGGCTATAGTTAGTATTATGTCTTAATTCAAACACAATTCACATTTTGTCCTTTTATTTCTAAGTAATGAAAATTTTGATGCAATTTAGACGTAAAATAAATTATGAGTACACTAAGAACGAACTTCTTACCGCTCCTTTTGATGCAATTTCAATGCATCAGTAACTTTGTAAAATATGTTAAACATACTAATGACACGTATAAACTACATAAACAAAAAACTCCAAACAAAGACAGATAAAGTATTGAATGTGTATGCCTTACAAATTTAACGATCAAGCGACAATATACCTGCCTTAACATAAATTTGTTTAGTACCTCCGGCATTTTGTCAAGAGTTACCAAAACATGTGGAGCGAACTTAAGCTCGGAGAATGCCAAGGTAATTTAATCATAGCCATAAGAGAAAATTGGGGCTGAATTAGAAACATGGACAAGCATTAATGAATGACATCCACAGTCGTTCTTCTGAGCAGCCAAGTTTCTGTACGATGAGAAGAATCTACACAGCATATTACCGACGTATTATGCTACTACTTGTGAGGCCTGTTTTCGTTGCCATGCAGTTTCTTTTCAAAGCCAGAAACGAAATCTTCCATGCATGACCTGTAAGTTTGCATCCCCGGAACCTTCCCTGCCAGTTCCAGGCCAAGATTCATCCACTTCTTTGCTGCGTCGACATGCCCCAGCCTTACCGGGAGAGCTGCGCGATTCCATGCCGTTGTTGCAAGCCATTTCCCCTCTTCAATGGGGTACTCCCCGTCCTTCAACCCCACCATAATCCGGTATGCTTGCTTGTACATTCCATACACCGCTTCATCGTCCGTGTCGCCTCTATGAATGGCCCCAACGAAAATTAGTCTCCTGATAATCAGGGCAACCGACTGGTAATCTGGGGATGGGGAAGCCAGAAGGGCCGAGAGGCAGGCATTTAGTGCAAAGGTGGCTACTTCGGGGTTGGACAGTGGGCCTTGCGATGCATTGAGCCCAATGTTGAGGAGATACTTTGGATTGCAAGACTTTGAGCTGGCAAAGCTCTTTATCAGGGAGAGCTGTTGGGGTCCTGTATCACTGAGCCTTGAATGCAGATCATATGCTTCCAAGGTGTATATAAAGTAGAAATCGGGCTCGATGGTGAACTGATCGTCATCTGGTCGGGTGCCAGTGGAGGTTGACATTAGTATCTGTATGCAAGCATGTAAAAACATCACATGGGATAGAAAGGAAAAAAAAAAGAGTTTGGGAAAGCTGAACAATGTCTTGGAAGCAGGAAACATGGTGTACCTTTCCTGCTCTATCAAGCAGTTCAATCGCATTTTTTACTTCGGTGTCCAGCAATGTAGCCTTTCTTTGCTTCTCATCAGCAATCATGGCGGAGACGGTCAATATCAGTGACTTGCAGACCATCACATTGTTTTCCTCTATTTCTCCATCCACTGTAAGACCATAAAATTCTGCTGCCAATCTATAGAATTCAAAGCATAACTCATAATTCTTCGCCTTACCAGTTCTTGCCCCAATGTTCCATAAATTTACAGAAAACCAATTCCGTTCTCGTTTTCCAGACTCGTCTTTGCCAAAAAAGCGGTCAGGTCCAAGCTCGGTCAACCGAGCATGAGCTCGTTTCATATATTTGAGGACTTCAGACTCATTGCCAGCCTCTTGTGTGAGGATTGTGACTAGGGTGCGAAGAACTATAACTTCTGTGGTTGGCATGGGTTTCCCCATGGAGTAAAAGTTTAGGAGAAGGGCTAAAGAGGCAATAGCCACTGGAAGAGCCCTGCAAGCAACAGCTTCATGGGCAGACAGGGAGAGGAAGTCAGGGGTGAAGTCAAGGCAGGTTGACATCGCTTGAACTTGAGTAATGGCATTATCATGATGATTATTTTGCAGATATATTTTGAACTGCATGAATCAGAATATTAGAACTATTAATCAATCAAGTCAAAATGGAAACATGAGTTAGTATGCTCCAATAGAACTCGTAGTATACTTGTCTAACTGATGTTGGTTTAGAGAGGATCATAAATGATAAAGTGGTCTGTATGGGCACGAATTGAGAGAGGTAGAGTACCTTCAAGAAAGCACAGGCTATGTTGGGTTCGAGCTGCAGGAACAGAAATAGAATAAGTGATTTGAGATACTAATAAAATTGGAGAGGATTTTAAGTCATACAATACTCATTAGCAACAGCACTCTAAATTGTAGTTAAGTTCGGTGTACCTTTTCTGCCTCATTGATGTATTCTTGAGCTCGATCTAGCTGGGAGAGGCCAAGGTGGCAGAGACTCAACACTCTAAAGCCCTTTGCTCGAAGAATTCTGTGCGGTATGTCATAAGGGACATAAAGCATCGACTTCTCAAACATTTCTGCACTGGTTTCATAATCTTTTGCTCGAAAATGATCTGCTGCACTGCATGACATAAATGAGAAATTATTAAATGCTCTATTATGTTAACAAAAATACATCCGTTACATGTTGCCCTGTCATATGTAGATTGTTGTTGTTTCACAACAGTAATAGAAGAATTCTCCCCTAAATGCTCTATTGATGTTGTTTCATGTTGCCTTGGTGCAATAGAAGAATTCTCCCCTAAGAACCCTCAATCATATCAAATGATCACTTAGAAGTGAACATTAAAACCCAATGCTGAAGTAGTACTGCCTACTGATGCTTATACCAAGGAAATGGAAACGTTCCCCACGGGCAGTTTTTGCTATGATCACTGGTTGAGAGTTCCAAAAGCACAAGCATCTTTAGCATGATCATATGGAGGGAAAGATTGTTGAACTCATCAATCCCTCAGAGGAGCATGCATAGCAGTCCGCCCCTTCTCAGCCTTCTCTCCACCAAAAAGCGCCACCACCCTCTCATCCGAAACCAGCTCCGCAACCACTTTTGCCCTCACCCTCCCACCCCCACTCCCAACACCATCACCAACCACCCTATGAACCACCCTAACCGCCGCTCCAGCACTGACATGACACCTCCCCAGCAGCCCCAAAAACACCCCCTTGGCAGTCTCCGCCCCAGCAGTCCCCACCGCCTGAAAGTACAACTCCACCGCCGACACCCAAACGCACTCTGGTACCCCCTTATCCACCACCATACTCCTCAGCCCCCTCTCCGCCTCGCCGTTCCTCCCTAACCCCAACCACGCCTTCATCGCCAAAACACTTAAACTCGGATGGTGGTCCCCACCCCCTTCCCTCAGTACTCTAACACACTTCAGCACACACTCGAATTCATCCTTCTGCAAATGAGAAGCCGCAATGAACCGCAGCGTCCTCGATCGCAGTTCTTTCAACCCTAGGGTTTCACTTTCCCTCTTGACAATCCTCAATCCCTTCTCACACAGATCCAACGCTTCATTCATCAATTTCAACGCTTCATTTACACTGCTAGTCTCATTCTTAGACAAAACAGTCTTTCCAAATATCATGTACTGGTTAGCTAATTGCTTGTAATTGGCTGCACACCCGAAAAGTACGGATTTCGACCGGTTCAACAAATTGACAGCCAAATTCCGGTCCTGCACCTCCCAGGCGGTTCTCGATCTCGCAATGCTTAGGTCTAACAGAAGCTTACGCTCTTCCTCTCCGGAAATTGCGGAGATCTCGAGTTTGGACGATAGATCGGTGGCCTTCTCGAAGCAGGTGCTGGCGAGCTCGAATTTCCCAAGGTCGTGTCACATCGGGCCGGGTTAGTGGAAGAGCGATGTGACTTTGAACGCCGGTCAGGGCATTCCGGATACATCGGCGGCGAGGACGAGGAGATCGGCTGCGACGTGGCGAATGAAGGCGTGTTGTTCGTCGCTGATGTTGCGGTGGCCGCTGTCCGAGGAGGAGGAGTGGACAGCGGCGGCGTTGGAGAGGTCGACGCAGGAGTTCCAGAGGCGGTAGCTGAGCTTCCACACCTGGAGCTTGTCCGAGTTGGAGAACGGGGTCGCGATTGAGCTCAGTTGAGTCGGGGAGTGCCTGAGGTCGGCTGCGCGGGGGGGACGCACGGGAGTCCCCGGCGGGTGGCGCTCGAGTTCCTCAAGTGATAACTGGATTTGGGAGAGCGCGTGGGGGCGGGGATCGTGGAGGCTCGGACGGAGGTCCGGCGAGGAGATCTCGGCGATTCTCATCTCTTCTTTTAGCGGCAAAAGGTGGGGGGAAAACCGTGAACAGAAAGAGATGTTTTGGAAATTATGGAGGGAAAAAAGCAGAGCATGAGGAAATCAATATTAAAATTAAGTCAAGCACGTTCTGGGCCTCCTAGTGACCGGCTCGTCAGCCGAGAACATTCTGGGCCTCCCCCGTTGTTGATATGTATGGGTCAACCTTTTGTTGACTACAAATTACAGATGAATTTTACACGTTCGTATGTTCATTCACACTTTATTCATTATTACAAATTTATTATTTTGTCATTAATGTATCTTTTAACGACAAAAAAAAAATGTGTAAAAATGCACAATATGTTGTCAAAATAAACACTCCATTTAACACCTTGTCGTGTTCATTGACGAAATTCCTCTTTCTTAATCGGAGTAATTTTCTATGTCCCTTAAATTTAAACTTCTAAATCACTGAGTTTTTTTTTTTTTTTTTCGTGCCTAATTAGTCCTTGAGGTAAAATTATATCTTTTTTGTAACCTTTTGCTCACTTTTTTGGGATGGAAGGCGTTAATTGTATTCAAAATAGCAGAGTGACAGAGGCAATTTAGGAAGATCACCCATTAAAAAAGAAAGAAAGAAAACCTATGCTAACCCCTAACCAAGCACCACACTGCCGCCCTTTCATTTCTTTTTCATCCCCACCACCACCACCAGCGATCACCCCCACCACATCATGGAACCAACCACTACCACCTCACAAGTATCCATCATTGCCACCATTTGAGAAACCCACCATAGCCACCGTCACAGACCCTTGTGACGAGCATAAACCCATCATCATATGCCCCGTTACCATCCCAGAAATCCACCACCATGACATCCCCACCTTCGCCTCTTGCCTCCACCTCCTTTTACCTCCACCTCGTGGAAATAGTCCACAGCAACCATATTCCGCCTTCAGCAAAACCAACCAATACCGCATACATCGCCCAAGTTCACCGCTGCAACATCCATAAGACAACCACCACATCACACAAACCCATCACCACCCCTCTTTTGAGTTTTGAAAATTTTAAAATGGAATCATTAATTTTGAGTTGGCTTTGTTGAATTGGGAATATTTAGTTTTGGTATTACTTCTCAAGCTTCTATTCCTTCCTTTAAAGGAGATTCGATAAAATATGGAATAGGAAGATGTGTTTCCGTGACAATCAAGATATGGGTTGAGAAGTGGGACTTAGCAAAGGTAGACAAGATTGGAATTGGCATAGAAACATGCATCGAAGTGCCGGATCGGCTAATCCTCCCAAGTTGCTGTGATGTATTCCACAGGTGTTTACTCATCAGTCAATCGAATAGGGAGCAGCATTAGAGGTTGCGGCTGAAAGGATGAGCAACAGCGGAGGCAGATGGCACACTCAAAGGGTAGCGCGAGGACGTCACGGAAATAGAACAGTAAGGGCTTGACTGGTTGTGGTCGATATGTTTCTAGCTTTGCAGCAAGATGTAATGCATGATTTCCATATTTGTCCACTTTGGAGAATGCCGCATATCTCATTCTTTTCCTCTTGAGATCAGAGGCAAGAGGCGGAGGTGGACTTCTGGAATGGTGACGGGCCGTGATGATGACAGTGGGTTGTGGTTCGTTCTGTTGTTGGCGGAGGACAAATTTGAGATGAAATTGGGTGGAAATAGTCCACCCGATGAAAGCAGCGTGGTGATGGGGCTGAAGACGAAGTGAAGGGGGTGGGGGTGGGGGTGGGGGTGGGGGTTTTGTTAGGGGTTAGGATAGGTTTTTTTTTAATGGTTGATCTTCCTAAATTGCCCCTATCTTTTTGCCATTTTGAATATGTTGTTATCTACTTTATTGTTACCACCTTATGCTTGTTGATTGTTATTATTTTGTTCCGTTA
This sequence comes from Escallonia rubra, assembly GCA_033065855.1. Taxonomy (NCBI): domain Eukaryota; kingdom Viridiplantae; phylum Streptophyta; class Magnoliopsida; order Escalloniales; family Escalloniaceae; genus Escallonia; species Escallonia rubra. The sequence continues at coordinate 8,566 of JAVXUO010003180.1, read as the reverse complement.
TTTTGGTTTCCTAAACTTGTAGACTGAACATATCACTTTAAGTTGAATTAGATTGTAAGATTTACTATGCTTTAATTCAACTTTAATGTGTATAATTTTATTTAGTTTATCATTACTTTTCGACATTTGCGGCGGTCATGTATACTTAGTCACGAAAATATCGGACTTATAATATTTGTAAGCTCTATAACAGAATAACTGTGTAACTTTAAATTATCAATACAATTCTCATATTCTATCCAAACAAAAAAAAACCGTGGCTAGAAGGTTTTAGAGGACACAAAACTTTACTACAGGAACTTATTAGGCACGGAAAAAAGATTAAGGAACTTAGTAGGTTAGAAGTCAAACTTACTTACAAGAAATTACTCCTTAATCTATTACATCTAAAAAATTTATCTCGTCTCAAACTCCCGACTTTCTCGTCAGACTCTCTCTTGACAATCTTTCTATTGGCACAACTAAAGTGACAATGTAGAGCACAGCTTATACACAAACAGAGAAATGGGGCCAGTGGAATGTAGGGTGTATACAATTCAGGCTTATTCTTGCACAAGATCTATATGCCAGATTAGATTGGCTAGCTACTTAGGAAAAACAGTGCATTTATCAAACGATGACAATGTCAGCTTGTACAACAAATTACAGATCAACAAGGCTATTTTTCCCCTTTTTAGTCCTTTTTTTTTTTTAGTACTAAAATTGATCATACAGGTGCAACATCCAGGCAAACTGAGGAGTTAACCCTAAAAGTTAAAGAGGATCATAATAAAAGTTTTACCATGCCTAAAGACTAGTGAAGATAAGGAGCCTGGTACTGGTAGCCATTTCCAAAGTAATTGCCATGAGCAGGAGCCAGGTTGTAAGTGGCTGCACCCAGAAGTGACGGCACGTGGTTGTCAGTTGGTCCGGGGTAAGCATATTGTCTGTCATACATGTACGGTGGGTACCTAGCGTACACGTTCTTGTCAGCAGCAAGACTAGTGACTCGGGGCACAAATCCTACACCATTGGCACGGGGTCTTTTTGGTTGAGGTTTCGCAACTTCTGTTGCCCTTTTCTTGTCTGCTTTGGCCTTCTCCAGCTGGAGAACCCGCTTCTGTAGAGGATCCAGGGGGTATTGTTCTTCAAGCTTGTGGTCCTCTATGCACTTGATCACAGCTTTGAGTGCAGTCAGCTCCCTGTCGTTGACTTCATTCTGAATCACACAATTTATCAGATTGTTCAGATAGTATCACATGACATGTGATTCAGATTGGCTCACCACAAAGCATTGCTCATCCACCATAAGTAGTCGGTCCAAATGTATTGGTGTTGCCGCCAAAACATGAAAGCATATTTGTGCCGCTTATATTTCAAGTATGAAGAACTTCCCCAAAAACAGCTTTAGAATGTGACTGATCAAATGTGGTTGAAGGGTTTGCTTTGTAAATTAGAAACCGGTCTTAATGTAGCTTAACTTGTCAGAAATAATTAATACCTAGCAAAAAATTCAGAAAAAGTGCCTCTCTCAAGTATGACATTCCAAAAGAAGTAGGGTACAAACCTGAGCAGTAGGAGATGAATTTCCAGCTTTTACAGGTGAAGAAACCTTTCTTGCTTCTGTCAAGTAAGATTTCAGTAATGTAACGGGAGAGAACTGCTCTGTAAGCTCAAATGCAAAAGCTAGGTTAACCGCATCAATTTGCCTTCCATTACTGACCAGCACATCGATCACACCTATTAGTCCAAGAACAACAGAGTAATTATTTTATCTTCAGGAAAACTGAGTATACGCAATATGCAAAGGCTTTGATTTTACTTCCCAAGACGTGATATCCATCTATATGCAGCAACCACATTTCTCTTAAAAGATTATAGACCATATAATCCATATGCTGTATTCCGCAATGAAAATCTACAGGTCGACTTTGTAGGTCATGGAAAAAGAATTTGAAGTTCAATTCTGTTTCTTGAAGGCTTACTGTACAGTTCCTTAAAATAGAGTTCGAAGAATATACAAATCTTCCAAGAATTTCAAATTCTCCTACTTTCTGCATTCAACCCTTTATTAGTTTATTTATAATGGTGCCTAATCCCACATTTCCCGACAGCGGTGATAAGGATCCTGGCGAAGCTTATCACTACCTCACAAGAGTGGTCCAGCCCCCGTGGATGCAATTTAGGCATGTACTCTCCCTTTTACAGTGATCATTTAACATATCTATTTGTGAAAAAAAATCTACAATGTTTAGTAGGATTTGTGCTTCATTTTTTTGCATTTGCCTTATAATCTAGACCTTCTTTTCTGAAAAAAAAGACAACTCTGCCTCTCTAACATTATCTCTCTTGATTTTTCTTCTTCTCCAGTTCTTTCTTCAATTTTAAACTTTCTGCACGCACTTTTTCGAGTCATATCAGATTCGAAATCACCACCCTGGAGAGAACATGTTTTAGCTAATTCCTAGCTTTGAAACACTGTTATATTTGAGGTCCATATAAAAGCCTCTGTCCCCAAAAAGTATCACACAGGCACAAAAGAAAGAAAAATTATGTACATAACAAACAAGGACGGACCTGGCATTTTCTCAGATAAACCAAGAGAGCGACACAGATCAGCGGTTTGGCGGCGACGAGATACCATAGGTATCAGCTTGGGCAAGTCTTCGTGGTTAAAGTCAGAGTCAATTCCAAAAGTAGCAAGTAGTTGCAAAAAGGCATGAGCCTCCAAGGAGTTCCCATTGCTGGCATCCACATCAAGATCATCCAACATTGGTTTCCACTGTTCAGCAATAGCCTTTGCTCGACCCTTAACATCTCCAGAGATAACATTAGAAACAGAATCCAGATTGAGATTTTCCAGTAAAACACCAAGACACTCCATTAACATGATACAAGTTCGGCGGAGACCTAAAAGATTTGAATCCTTTTTCCCATCCAAGATTGACACCTCTACACAGTAGAAACCCTTGAGGGAATCTAAAACCAAAGCAGCTGGGTTAGCTGCAGCCTTCAATGCAATCGGAATTTCCTCCCTTACGGCAGCTAGGTTCTTGCGGTTATCGGATATGAATTTGTGCAGCCCTTCTGAGTCCATCTCTTGACATAACTTGACGAGCTGAGGATATGATTTCACCTCCACATTTTCAGTTCCCAAATGATTTTTCATGTCTTCTATATTATTCTCGGAAACCATGACATCAGGTGGTTTTTCTTCGACAAATGGAGCCCCACCCTGGTCCTCACTGGTAATAACAGCAGGTTCCACACATACCTTCCCATGCTTCTGTCGAGCATTAGCAATGGCAGAGACAGCAGCATCTCTCTTTTCCTGGAGCCTATCTAATGAAACTTGTTCCTTTTCTTTAACAGCTGCTTCACGCTTCTCCAAAATTGCTCGAGCTTCAACAGTTTTGGTTTCATATTCCTTTTCTTGGTCTTCCAATTCAGTAAAACGCCTTTTCAAGGACTTCTCCAGCCCATGAAAATGTTCTTCAAGTTGTTTCCATTTCAGGTTAAGGGTTACAGCTCTGTGACTTTCAAGCTCAGCAAATGCTTTCTGAAGTTGTTGTATCTTAGAGGTTGTTGAGTCTAGTAGTGTACAAACTGATTGTGTATCTTCCATGGCAGATAAACCCTGAGATATAATGAAACACACATCAACAATAACTGTAAAAAAGTATCCAAAGGCAAATACAAGTGGTAAAGGCATAGGTTTTGTTACTTTTGTCAGTCAAGTGAAACTTCAAACATGAGAATCAACCCTCAAAATGAATTAATACTTGTCAACGATAAACACAAAATGTTCGTCCCTCGTACAGTTATAAAAAAGGAGAAGAAACAACCCGTGTTAGCAACCAAACATAATAAAGAGTTCCAAAGTAACCCTACAACTATCAAAATATAAAGTCACTAAGTATACCGCATTTCATAAGTCGAAAAATCCCTGAATCCTGCAAGATTGAATAATGAAGCATATTCCATGAAGCACAGACACGGGTACGGGTGCGGATACTCCGATACGGCATTTGAAAAAAAAACAGGATATGGTTGCGCCAATTTTTATAATTTTTGCTTTTGAAATATATATATATATATATATATATATATATATATATATATATATAATGATGAGTCATTTAGTCATCTAACAACTCCATTCAGCTGCACACGAGGACTACCAAAGGCCACAAGTGACAAAAATAAAGTTGAGCCAACTGACAAAGCCCCACAGATAAAGTTGAGCCAAAAGATCTGTAAAGACAGAAAGGAAAGTCAGAAGAAGTCTCAGGTTGGAGGAAGAGAGAGAGTCAGAAGCAGTCGTTGCCGCCGTGTCCACCATCTCCGGAGTTCTTCTTCTTCTTCTTCCCTTTTTTTTTGGGTTATGCCGAAAAGGTAGGAGCAGTTGATGGCCATCGACGGCGCTACCTCCGGTCGGTGGCTGCTGCTTCCTCTTCTCTCTCCTCTCAAACTCTTCGCCGGTGGGGTGGTTTCCGGTGGTCGCCAGAGTCCCTGTGGTCGTGGGTGGTTGCGGGTGGTCTGTTGTGGCTACTTCGCCTCCGTCGCCAACGCTCTCTCTCAAAGTCTCTCTCTCCCGATCTGTTGATATCTGTTGATTTATAATTAGGGTTTTTAAGTAAATGTTTTAGTATTTATAATATGACCCCACAAATTTCATTTTTCATGGGTAGACCCCTAAAAAATCTTTTAAAATTTGTGTTTTCATCCCACATAAATGTTATACGCACCCAATCCGTATTGGAGCCGCACTCCGGTGTTTAAAAAATTAAAATAATAATAAAAAATGTTGGACACGCACCCGTGCCGCACACAATGCGCACCGGCACCCAACGCGCACCCCGTGCCGGTGCTTCAACCCGAGTGCCGCACCTGTGCTTCATAGACCATATTTATACACAAAGGCTTGAGGTCAGCTTCTAGCCTTCCACCCTCCAACGACGGATCATAGAGACTAAAATAGTTGCCAATAGAGATGTAGTAGATTCTGCGATACAGATCTCACAAGAAGAAATGATGAGAGCATCTAAAGGCCCGTCTTGGACGATGAACCATCTCAAGCGATGTTGAAACATCTTTTCTGAATTGGCGCAACACCCGCTTTCTTGCCGATGTCCTCGTTCATCTTGTGTCACCGCTGATCCACCAAAGCATATTTATGCTACACTCGTCCAGTGTGTATGATGTCTCTTAGGCCCAGTTTGGATGTACTTTTGGGAGGCTCCTTAGTGCTCGAAAGCAAGTAAGTTTGGCTTTAAAAGCAAAAATCTGCGTGTTGGCATAAGCGGGTAAAGAGCTGCTTTTGTAGTAAACTGTTGCCCTAATCTATTATGCAAAATTGATTATTACACAACAAATTCCAAAACGGCCCTTAGTTGCCCAACATTCTGAAACATACAACATTCACTGATGTCCTATCAAATTCTCCCTAAGCTTGATAGGAATTTTACCAATCACGGAACACTCCAGAAGCACACCTCGACTATAGATAGAAGATGCCTAATGAATTCTTTCTTAGCTACTTGTTGCCCATACTCGTAGTTGCTTCACCCTCAAATGGTATCCTAGCCTTACAAAGCTTGCCACCCAAGTTCTCAGTCTTGGTCCTACTTAACCTAAATCCTTTCAATTTTAAAGTACTTCTTCCAACCTCTAACATTGCATTAAGTCGTTCTTTAGTCTCGTCAACTAACAATAAAGTAGGAAAAAGTTGGTCTTTTAAAATTGACGATGTACTTAGCACATGTCCAACGATATCGTATGCCGAGACAAAATAAGGGACAAGCAAATCTGGGATTTCGAGACACCACACTTATGTTAATTTGATGGCTTATCCTCATACGAAAACAATTTTCTCCAAATAAAAACTCATAATTGCATGAAAAGTTAAATCAGCTCACATGAACTCCGTATCAATTGGTTACCATAGACATTTATTCATCGAAGAATAATTATATCAGGAATCAAGCTTTCTTTGCCATCTGTTAAATGCTTAGGTCAAATCTTTGCAAATTCAAGTGTTTATAAAACTCAAACAGGGAGAAAAAGTTACATAAACTCCATTTATATACTAATAGCAAGGTATTTCAGTAACCAGAATGAATGTTTTCTAGACAAGAGAACAAAACGCAAAAAACAGTTGTAGCAACGAAGTACCTAAAAGGATTTGTATCAAACGACTCATGACTTCACCATCAAAGACTTATTCAACAGTATAACTTTACATTTCAAAAACCTTAAGATTGGAAGTCTCATAGGCCCCCAATCTGCTTCTACCCTCTTAAGTCCTTCGACTAAATAGGAGCAGTGGAGCTAATCACAATTTTTGGCTCAGTTTCAAGATATTTGTTCTAAATCCAAATTGACAACATTTTCCGCTCAAAATGCCCTCTTTTTTCCAACCAATAAGGAAATTCTTTAAATCCAAGATATAACAAAATACACTAATTGCATCCGCAGAAAAGTTTAAAATGTTGCAAATTTTTGAACCCCGCCACCACTTCGACAAGTAAAAGACAGTAATTTCTGCCAATACCATGTAAATGATAACGGCAGATAGTACGAAAACACACTCGGTCGCTATACAGAAGAGTAAACCCTAATTGCAAAAACAGAAGCATCAGAAACGTCAATTACAGCAAAAAGTGAGGAATTAGAATTTGGACAACAAAGCGACATGCTTAAAGGTAAAGTTGCAGTCAAGATCTGAAGATTAGAGAAGAAACGAGCGAATTGATTGGGGAGAAATTGAAGTGCACTTACCGGATCGAAGTGACGAGTGTGAGTAGACGACCGGTGCGCCGCGAAATTCGCTGAGAATCAGACCATTTTGCGAGGGTTTCCTTGCGGGACGCCTGCGAATCCCTAAAAAAGAGAGAAAGAGGAAAGTGTACGCTGGAATGGCCAGTTCTATTTATCACACCCTCCGTCATACACGCACGCACTTTCTCTCACTTGTTTTGCTTTTCATTGAGCACTCCCAATTCTGCTATTACCAAATTAGCATGACCTCATGCTTCAAGGGGGAAAAACTTAAATAAAATTAGAATTTAAGTGCCCAAAAAGTTAAATGCTAAATTATAAAATTGAAAACTTTAACCAACTAAATTTTTACTGAAAAATAAGATAACTTGTTTAGTAAGTCAAAAGCAAATGTCTGAAAATTATTTTATGTACAAATTTATTTATTTTATCAAAATTATGTATTTATTTATGTACTTAATAACTTCTTCTTTTTTGTCAAAACTGTGTTGTTAGTGGTAGTAGCAATGGAGTAATAATGGTGGTGACAGATGTGGGAAGGTATCAATTGTGGCAGTAGTGGTGCATGAAGACGTGGTGTTGTGGCAGTGGTGGTAGCGAATAGGCATGCGCAGTGACATGGCGGTCACGGCAATTATTGTAATGTGCTGAATATTTAGATGGTTTTGACAGATATGAACATGGTAACGGTGGCGACATTGTGGTGGTGGCGCTAGCGCTGGTAGTTGCTAGATCGTAGTAATTGTGGTGGTGGTAGTAAACAGGGAATAATGGTTGAGTTGGTCGATAGAGGCGATGTTGCCAATAATTGATTGAGACGGTATCATTATGATAATTTTTCTTTTTGTGTAAAGTTATGTTAAATAAGTTTAAACCATCTCACTTAAGTGATAAGCATTAATCAAGTCCACCCTGACTTAAAATTTTAGTCTATTTTTTTGTAAGAATTGATTTTTTGAAGTGATACAACGTTGCACTTAATTAAAAATCATTTAAAACTTTAATTTTTTAGTGTTTAGTTGTGTTACCAATTACACCCTTATACTCCTTCCGTTGGATTTTCCAATATGACTTTTTATAAATTTTTAAGATTAACAATACTTATTCAATATGACATTATTATTTGAGTTTACTTCAATATTTATAAAATATAAAACTTATTTTTAAAATTTACAGAAGGTTGGAGAAAAAACCTCAATGAAATAGAGGTCTCCGTTAAAGTAGTGCTAAGGGAATTGCTGCACAAATTTAAGTGACAGACGGGTATAATGCGACTTTTAGTTAAAGGTAGTAAATGTGTGACAAAAGACGAGGGATGCCGCAGTATCATGTCCTTTATAATGAAAAGGAATTTAATACCCTTCCTTTGCCCAATTTGAACTAGACTAGTGACTCTTCAAGGGATTAAAACATCTTTATTAAGCTTCCGGCGACTTTAATTTTGTCTAAGAAAATGATGCATGCATCTACTCTTATATTATCCAGTGCAGGCCCCCCTCGTAATATTTTTTTTGTCGAAAATAGATTAACACGACGGCAAGCCCATTGGCAAACCCAAGCTGTCGAAGACGCCTCCGGCAAGCGCCTTGGCAAACCCACGCCACCGGCAGTCCTCCTCGCCCCACCATCCGGCAGACTTGCCCCACCACGCTGGCAAGCCCTTGGCGAAGGAGGGAGGAAGACTGGATGGGGAGACAGATCTGGCCATTGCAAGCCCATCGTGGTGGTGATGGCGCTGCCTTGCTGGTGGTCACGGTGGCGCGCATGTCGAAGGAGGAAGCCGGTGTCGCGACGTAGCTCGGTGGGG